>JAMKCH010002882.1:0-139636 GCA_023653785.1 Ophioderma brevispina | reverse complement strand
GGAGAGATGGTCGAGGGAGAGACGGAATGAGAGAGAGAGAGAAACAGAATGCATCAGAAAATGAAATTTGTAGAGGGGGGGGGGGAGAGGAGAGATGGTCGAGGGAGAAACGTAAAACGTAAGAAAACGTAATTTGTTAAGGGGGAAAATGTTGAGGGATAAAGAAAAGGAAGGAAGCCAGAAAGACGACTAAACGCAAAACAGAGAGTAAAAAATAGAAAAGGGGAATTTCAAAGTAAACAGAAAAGGGGAATTGCAAAGAGAGGGGAGTTAAGAGAAGAGAGGGAAAAGTCGCTACGGAAGCCAAAGAGATAGATCGCATGCAGAAAGAGGAGAGAGGAAGAGGTGGTAGCCCGGCCGGGGGAGAGATGGTCGTACAGTAAGAGGAAGAGAGAGAGAGAGAGAAACAAGAGACGGAGAGAGAGAGAGATGTGATCGAGAGACAAGGAATGAGAGGTAAAACTAGAGAAGAGAGAAACAAGAGAGAAATAATAATGGACAAAGAATAGTAAGAGAAAGATAGCGAGAGGAAGCCAGATGAGAGAAAAGGGCAGAAAAAGAATAGAAGTAAAGTAAACAAAGCAAACCGGAGCAAATGCAGCGAAAGAAATAAGAGAAAGGACGAGCTATAGACAGGGGGAATTTGTAATTGGTAAGGGTCTTTAGAGGGGAAAATATTGAGAGATATATCAAGCGAGAGAGAGAGAGAGAGCATAGAGGGAGAGATGGTCGAGAGGTTAATAGAATTAAATTACATTAAATGTAATTTGTAGTGGTGAAATTTTAAAACGCCAGAGAGACCGACAGACAAAACAGACAGTAAAAACAGAAAAGGGGTTTCAAAAAGAGGGGAAGAGAGCAGAGGGAAAAGAAGCTGCGGGAGCCAAAGAGACAGATCGCCCACCAATCATACACTGTGAAAGATCCACGGTTATTTCCATGCAAAGTTTACGGTTGACCGTAATTTGACGGTGAAATACCGTAAACAAATAATACAAATAACTGTTTTACGGCAAAATGCCGTAAAAATTACTGTAAACTGTAAAATTTACGGTAAATCATAAAATTTACGGTAAAATACCTGGCAACTGATTTGCCAGCATTTTACCCTAAAATGCATTTTAAAAGTGGTCAATAACAAGTCATGTTATTGCGCTTTGGTTCGTGTATGACGGACACTACGGGTTAGGACATGGGGAGTAGTTTTGAAAAGAAAAAGATTAAAAATATACGGAAAGTTTTAACGGTTTCTTTGGTTGGAAAATGGTAACTACACGAGCTACAGGCTATACGACGCGACGGGAACTACGAGAAATTGAGCTATTATTAAAATGTTAAGAATGCAGAATGTTGTGTCTCGGGGAGTCATAAACTTCATGATGACGGTTAAGTTATACGGGAGTTTGAGGAGTTGTCACAATTCACTATGAACTACTATGCGTGTGTGTTCACCGACGTGGTTGTGGCTGTGTCGCCATAGTGTGTATGTGTAACTTCTTCAGTGATCACTTCCTGTTTTAGTGATCGCTTCTGTTTCAGTGATCGCCTCCATTTCAATCACCTAGCGGGAGCCCGCGCGAAGCGCGGGCCTCCCGCTAGTTATTATAAAGCAATAGATGATTTCGATGTTGATACCAGTTGATAGCTTTGGTCCTCCGTTTTATATTGCTTCCAACATAACCTAGTATGGCGTCACAATGACGTTAAAGTTCACAAGTTGGCAAAATTGGTCATTTCCACAGACACACATCAGAGTATAAAATGAAAAAAAAAATGAAATTTTGCATCAAAAAAGGTAGGAATTTTGGATTTTCATGCTGGTTTTGGCCCCAAATGATATGGAAAATGACTAGTTTTTAATCAACATTATAATTTTAGAGCCATGCAGTGCACAATATTAAAACAAATGAATTAATAACTAAAGGGTAATGCAGTATCATTTATAGGCGAATAATGTGCCCGAGGTCGGAAAAACTAAATAATGGCGCCCACTATTTTTATTTTTTCCGCCCGAGGCCATTATGAGCCCATAGATGATACTACAAAAGCTTTATTTCTATTCTATTAACTAAAACAACTTGATTTTATTTTGTTTGTTTGTTTGTTTGTATAGGTTTTAAGGTAATATGCCTAATTTATGTGTATTTTGTATGCTAATGAATGAAAATAAATGATAAGAAAATGCATTAGCGACTCATTATTGCAGAATAATGGGCAGTAAACTGACCAATCAGAATGCTGCATTTTCAATAATGGGTAGTAGAGGTAATAACCCCGGTGACGGTGCTACCTTCACATTTTTCGCCAAAATGAGCAGAAGGATGTGAAATAATATGGAAGACTTATTAACGAAAATTGGGCACCTGGGTGGTAACTCCTCCCCTTTGGTAATACGAGGGTCAATGTCACTATGTCCCCCTAAAAGTGATAAATTTGGTTTATTTGTACAAATGTTAAAACTACAAAACTTGGATAGTTCTTTTTCACGACGCACAGCCCGTTGGTTTCAATTAGTACAAGAAACATAATTAAAACACAAAAATTAAAATGTGAAATAACATAACCAATCCATCATGAAGAAAGGTAATTTCACCGATTGCCTTAAATCTTGACAGACCTATTATCGATTTTGATCACTGAAGTAGCAATTTTTGTCCCAGCGAATACGCATTCGTTCGCAATTTATATGTGTGCTTTGGGCTATTTGGACACGCAAAGCTATCGAATAGGTATTCGATTGTTTGTGAAAACCCGTTTTATACAAATGGGTGTTATTCGACTGCGGCTATTTTGGTTAGGAGATGTAATTTCACTTTTATTTTTGGGTACAATTAAAGAGTACATAGCATGCAACCAGAATCAACTATTAATTCAATTTGACCAAAAAAATCAGATTCGACACTATGTCGTGGCCACGACGATATGTATTTTAAATCATATAATAAAGATAAATGATAAAGAATCAAATCTTAACCTAAACGGCACTTTTTCACATGACAAATTTAATTGCATAGTACATTCCATCCAGGATTTGTACTATACTTTAAGTAATGTATGTCTGAGTACATGTATAATCAAAATCACCTTAGAAATTTCCCATTGTGTCGTCTTGATCAAGAAAGGTTTGATGTTTCCAAAGAATATGGCAACGTGTTTTGTGAATTAACTACCCTTAATATTTGTACTAATGCCAGCTGAGTATGTGGTAATGTAAGAATGTATCTTGGCGGCAAGCATTGATGAGGACGACAAGGTTGCATTGGTACACCAACTAGTTTTGTCCTCACACAGACCTATCGGAGTCTGCCCAAGCAACCGTACATAGACTGTTTCTTGAATAAGAGTCCGATCTCATCGCAGTGCTGTATATAGTACAGATGGGTTAAGTAGCCAAGAAACTTTAATGCCTGTGTACTTTTAGGAAATAGCGATGGCTATCTGAGCTCAAGCTAACCCGAGGCTATCTTAACCCGTCAAAGTTCTGTAAATTGTGCCACATCTTGAAGCTAAGACGCAGTCGCCAAATGCCACTTGCAGCTCGCCTTTTAAAACACGCTTTTGGAGGTGTGAATTGTACGAGCTAGAAGGAATCGATAAAATGTGTACATTTAGGTATTTGAGCGGATGCGTGCGCTTTTGACAATTGTCGCGAAACGCGAGTTGGGGGGGGAAACGAAATCGTTATAAAGCAACACACGTGAACTATTTGACAAATGAGGCTGAAAATTGAATCAGCGAGTGTGAAAGACAATGAAAGGCAAGAGAAATTGAATGATTAGCCCAGTTTGTTTAACTCTTTGGTACGGCTAAGGCTTTTTAAATAATTCAAAGTTACCTCCGGGTTTTGTTGCAAAATATACTAAAGTGTAATAACAATATTTCAGACTGAAAAGATGAATCAGATCCATCCAATGAGTCATAGAATTATGTGCCCTATGATATCTTCGACTGAATAGTGCACTGTTAGCTCATATGCACAAATAGTTAGGAAATGCTATGGGTAACTTTCATTCCGCCGTTGGTTTCTTTCCTTGAGACGCCTCAAGGCCATTGATATTTTTACAGTCTGCCGTGGATTATCCTCCGAGATATTCAAAACCGAAGAATGCATTATACGATACAGTATAAACCGCAGTAGATCTCAACTCTTGAGAGACGATAACACTATATAAAGACGGACTTCTAAATACGTAATTGTAAAAAAAGAACCTCCACAGGTGTATGTCATGACATCGCTCTTCAATGGCCAACGTTTTTTTCTGAATATGGTTAATACTTTGGTTAACCTGGCGGAAGCATCTAACCCCATTTTAAACTAAACATTTAGAAGACAGGAATTTAAGAAATTGTCATTCCATTTTAACACGCCAGGTGGCTGGGGATTTAGAATAATGACGATTAGCGTTATCATATGTGTTCCATTGAGCTCATTTCGAAGTGCTCAACACACTTAATAACATAATTCAATAAAGCTTGTTTAACTTTTCGACTTTCAGTTAAAGTAGCTAAGTGCAATCTCATCAGGATGAGTATATTCAAAGAACAAGAAATAAAGTTAATTTTATCGATCTTATTGCTGTAAAAAGGTAACATTGCACATCATTCCCCAGAATCTAATTAGACGAAGTGTAAAACCGGAACACGCTTTCTTGATTTCAAGAAGAAGTGTGGAATAACTTGACAAATAGATTAGTAATGTGGATCCTACAGATCTGGAAAAAAGTGTTGACTATGATTACCTTTCTTAGAGAGGGGTGTGGTAATAATAATGTAACGAATGCTTGATTTGAATTGATGAGAATGTTGAAGATTTATTCACCATGTTTAGCTATCAAATGAAAAAAAAAAATACCCTTCAAATGGCTTGATTACAGGTTATCTCCGGTTTGGAGGGAAATATTTGCCTATTTTAGATGCCTGGACTGCAAAAATAAATGGCCGTAAGTCTCGCCACTAATAAATACAAAGAGAATGCATGCTTCAGGGACCATGAAATCACTGTAAGTACCATCGTTCGCAAATCATGGCATAGACAGTTTAGACAGTTAAGCTTATTTAGGAGCAGATGACGCTATATCACTCCATTTTAGAAAAACATTTTCCCGGATGAGAGTGGCAGTCCTCTAATTTGTACTATGGTTTCATTGTCACAATGACACAATTTAAACAGCAGTCGTTACCATAATATCTTTCTGGGTAGCCTCTAAAGTGAAAAACGTGTTTTACAGCTTCTGTAATCTCATTTAAAAGTGTGAATATCTAAACTTGTAAATGAAAATGGGTGGTAAACAAATGCTTGAATCTAAATTCTACAAATCCATCAGGCCATAAGGCTAACTCTTAAATGGATGTTATTGCAAGCTAGCTCGAAATAGTTAGGTAATACCTATAAAAAAGTACCGTTTTTTTCTGAAGTTCTTTTCATGCTATGGTACCACATGAATATATAATTAGTATAGTATCCTCTAAAGTCTTCCGGTGTCGTAAATGAGTAAGTGGATCTTAAAGTCTGAAGTCGTCAGATTTGAAGGACGAAATCTTAATCAACTTTTTTAAAAAACTTACAACAAAAGTCATGGAAGATGTTAACCAATTGTCTTCCCGTGGGTTATTTTCATTTCAACTGCTAAATGACTTTACGCGCTTTACCAAATTGAATACTACGGCTGACAAAATATTGGTTCTCGTTTGATATCAAACAGCTGACAACATTAAGGGTGAAAACACGCTCACGAGTTGCGAGAGAGTTGACGGAGGCATGAGAAAAATGAAAAGTGTCAAAACCTAGAAATTTAACTGATATTCGTTAAAACAGTTAGCCAATCACGGCATCGTTAGTTAAATTTAAGGTTTTTTCTATCTGTCATTCATTTCCAAAACTTCAGCATCAGCTTTATACGGTAGCTTTATTCGCACGGCCGCCGAGAGACATTATGGTCAGGGGTATGATGTACACAAGGCCCCCCAAAGTCCCGGATTAGTCATTATCAGGCAGTGATCGTTTCGCCGTTATTTCGAATCAATGGTCATAGGACAACATTACTCCTATAACTTGTTTCTTTATTGCATGTACGACCTCCATACACTGGTAAACGTGAGTTTTTTGACAGATTTTAAAAAAAAGATTTTTTAGTTTTTGAAAATTTTATCAGTCAAAGTGTAAATGAGGAAATACAGAAATTGCCGTAAAATCCAACCTGTCATCATTAATTAGAGAAAATTTAGATTGCAAATCTCAACTATTCCACAATCAATTGTGATCTGCGTTTTTGTCGGTAGGGGGGGACGAGTTCGATCGGGTCAACCCACATTTAAATTACATGGTGTTTATAGGGCGGTTTGAATGAATCTTTGATGGTCTATTTTAATAACACCCAGGACTATCACCGATATACCTATTTATTAAATACAATACATAAAAACGGCATTTGATATAGAGACTTCTCAAAACAAGGTCAGAGCGCTTTACAAATAGAGAGTAATTACTATTTGCCTAAAACATAGTCATGACAAAACAGGTATTGTAAAAATGACCCATGAGATAAGTAACTTAACATCAAACTATAAAATTAAAAAAGAAAACAGCTGCACAAAAAATTTAAATATCAGGTGAGGGCAATAAACAACAAACTAATTGTTAAGCACACGATCAACTTTAGGAAGACATGAAATTCTAGAGCTTTCTTAAAAGTAACAATGGATTGGAGTGGAGAACAGAGTAGGCCAAAAGAGTTTCCATAGGCTAGGGGCCGCATTGCGGAAAGCCAGGTCACCCACTGACCTTTTTGTGCGGGAAACAGGGGGAGCGTCTTGTCATCTGCAGTTCGCAATCCTGGCCTGCCAGGAATCTACAAAGAGAGGTATTCGAACAAGTAAGATGGCAATTGTCCGGAAATCCCTTGTTTCTAAGTAAGAAGCATAAGCTTCAAGACAACGCGCTCACTAATTGGTAGCAATGGAGCTCTTAAGGAGTGGTGTGGCTGGTGGCATTATATCAGATCTGAACACCAGACTGGCTGCTCTATTCTGCCAAATCGAAGTTTACTCCGATCTCGGCCGACATTCCATACAAAAGTGAATTGGCATAGTCAAGCGAGATAAAATCAGTGCGACGAAGATGATGACAACCTCAAAGGTGATAAAGCTGCGGATCCGGTAAATATTGCGAAGGTGGAAGTTACCAGACTTAATGATGACCTTACATGTTCAGTCATAGACTTGTCTGATCAAACACGACACCAAGGTTTCTAATTGCGTGGACTGGGGAACATCCACTGTCCGACCCTGATGGTATCTCTTTGTAATAGGATGAACATGCGATGACAAAATTAGGTCTTTTCATCATCAATTTGAGTTTGTTACACGCGATCCATCACTGATTTCATCATACAAAGAGAGAGTCTTTTGAAAGCATGTTTGGCATCACCATCAATCTTAGGATCAAATGTCAATGAACCTTATGCTATTTCATGATATAAGCATGCATTTCATAGGCGGATTCCTTTTACAAGTGCTATTTCCCTATTGAAATAGTTCAGACTGTTTCCATACAAACCTCGTCCTCATGGTCACAGTGCGGTGTAATAAAAAATAAGGCACACTATTTTCCCTGGTACTGGCTACGCCATGTAGTTCATCGTTCTCGAGTGACAGGGTGAGATCCCGTAGCCAGTGGCCCCCGTGAGCTTTCCACTCATGCCACCGTTGAATTAGTGCTTTTCTGCAAATAGACCTATATTGCACTAACCCACTTAATACATCTATAGTTTGCCGGATAGTGTGATAGATATCTCTCAAAAGAAAAACAATTCCAAAATTTCAGTGATGTGATGATGCGTTTTGGTGTTTATGGACAAAAACAACAAAAATGTTGACTCGCGGTGTCAGATAGTGCACGATTTAGGGGAAAAAATGACGATTTCATTTTTGGATTATCATTCTATTCCGCATTTTGAGGGTAACAAATCTTGTCAGAACAAGGTTTATCGGATTCACGGAATACGGAACCTCTTCAGACTTTATTAATGTGAACTAAATAATGACATCCTTAAAGTATTTCATCATGAAAAATACGAGTAAGATGCTGTTATCATTTGCCATCAACATTTGGAACCTATTCTCAACGTCACAAAGGTATTCTGAAAAATAATCGCAGAGACAGAATAATAATCCCATAAAAATGAGATTTTAAATATTTCTGACATTATTCACTTTTGAAAACGTATATAAGGAGACTTTACTCACAAAATGATATAACACATAAAATGAAAGTTTCAAAATGTCTGACAATAATTTTTAAAACCTCACCAGAATTTCATCACAAAATAATACAATTCATAATATGAAAATTTTTCAGAAGATGATGTGAAAAACCTCACGCATTCCTCACTTAATGAAAAGTTGAAAAATTTCAGACGAAGATTTGGCAATACTAACCTCATTCCTTGTCATTTTTTTGTATGAATATAATTTGAAAAACATTCATGATGATGATTTTGAAAAAATCTCATCTCAATTTCCTAACTTGATGAAAAATTGAAAAATTTCAGACGAGGATTTTGAAATCTTAACCTCATTTCCTCACTTGAAGAAACAATTGAAAAATCAGACGATGATTTGAAAACCTCACCAAAAGACCCCATAATTTTAAAAAAGAAAAAACCTACAAACCTCAGAAAGGCCAAAAAATAAAAAAAATAAAAAATTGAAAAATTTCGGACGATGATTTTAAAAACCTTCAACTCTTTCTCACTTGATGAAAAATTTAAAAGTTTCAGACGATGATTTTGAAACCTTCTCATCTCATTTCCTACGTGATGAAAAATTGAAAAATTCAGACGATGATTTTGAAAAAAACGACCAATTTCAAACCAAATTAAAAAATCAAAAATTGAAAAAAATAAGCAGTGAGGGCGTTCCAAGTGAGGAAAAGGTGAGGAATGCAACATTCATTTAAAAATACGATTAGGAAATTAAGCAGTGCGGGCGTCCCAGTGAGGAAAATTAGTGAGGAATGAAAAAACAACATTTTTTTGAAATTCCGATTAGGAATAAACAGTGAGGCGGTCCCACCCAGTGAGGAAAAATCCTCACCTTATTTCCTCACTTGATGAAAAGTTTAAAAACTTCCACGATGATTTCGAAATCCTCACTCATTTCTCACTTGATGAAAAATTGAAAAATTTCAGACGATGATCTTTTGACAAACCACCTCATTTTCCATCACTTGATGAAAAATTGAAACATTTCAGGAGCTGATTTGGAAATCCTCACCTCATTTCCTCAATGAGGAAAAATTGAAAAAAATTCAGAAAATGATTAAAAAAAAAAAAACCTCACCTCATTTCCTCACTTGATGAAAAATTTCAGACGATGATTTTCAAAACTCACTCATTTCCTCACTTGATGAAAAATTGAAAAATTTCAGACGATGATTATAAACCGCACTTCATTCTCACTTGATGAAAAATTTCAGACGATGATTTTGAAAAACTCATTCATTTCCCACTTGATGTTGAAAAATTGAAAAATTCAGACGATTTTGAAAACCTCACCTCATTCTCACTTATTGAAAAATGAAAAAAATAAGCAGGAGGGCGTCCAGTGAAGGAAAAATGAGTGAGAATGACAACCTCGTTAAAATTTCGATTTAGGAAATTAAGAAGTGATGGCGTCCCAGTGAGGAAAATGGGGTGAGGAAATGAAAACCTCATTTTTAAAAATTTCGATTTAGGAAATTAAGCCGTGAGGGCGTCCCAGGAGGAAAATGAGTGAGGAATGAAAACTCATTTTTAAATCCCTAAATGGGCAGCAGCAGCTGGCGGTGTCCGAAGATCACTGTAGACGTTTAGTTAATCACAGAGAGGAATGTTGCAACATCCCGATTTCTTGCAGCGATAGGAAAACTGATGGGCACGATAAAATCTTAGTGACATCAAGTCATTCAAGTGACATCAAAATCTCAAGCGTTAGGTAAGTTGAGGGGGCGTGAGATATGGTTATGAAATGCTGCTTTGAAATCTTCAAAAAGGACTCTAATGCGTTGGCTTTGCAGACGTAGCTGTAAATTACTCTATACCATGATGCGCTACGGTTTTTGGAAAATAAATGAATGCATGAGTAAACACAAGCACTTAAAAACAGTTGATATTAAATTTGTGTATTCAGTAGTGCGCGACTTAAAATCAGTAGTTAAAACAACTTACACAATCCCTTCATACGTACCGTATCCTCAAAAACACTGGTAAAATATGCAGTACTGTTGCCACGTAATTGCATATGGGATTTGTAAATTCGTTGTAAATCTGTAGTGATTTAATTCAAAGTCTTCGTCTATTCAATTCAATACAGTAAGGGCGCATTTCATTTTTTTACGTTTGTGATATTAAAAGATACATCACCTCATATATTTTCGAAGTAGGACGACGATAATCATCTCAATAATGCAGCACTCATGCGTATGTGAGGCAACCAAATTGTTTTGACAGCTTAACTGTTAAACTACAAAAAAAAAAATGACGATCGAATTTCAATGTTCAAACAGTGGCAATAGCAGTAAAGAAATTCCCATTATTTACTGTTGTCAAATAGGTAGAAGTTTAACAATAATGATTCTGTTATTAAATATAAGTCCGATAATGTTGCACAAGCTATTTTTTGGTTTAAGAGTATTCAAACCTATGTATATCCACGTGATACGGCAAACAACTATAACAATGGTAGTCTGAGTATATTCTTAAATTACCCCTTAGAAACTGTCCATTGTATTGTCTCGATCAACAAATGTCTGATACTCACAAAAAGATATGGCATAGTGTTTTGTGAAATTAACTGCCCTTAAATTTGTAATGTCAGAGAGTATACAGGCAATACAAGAATGTGTCTTGGCGGCAAGCATTGATGAGGACACACATAGTTTTGTCCTGCCCAGACCTCTCTAGGGTGTCTGCCCAAGCACCTGTTGTGCACGAGTTTTCCATCATTTATCGATAAATAAGTAGAGCAGTGACGGCCCCCCCAACAAACTCCCTGTGCACGGCCACAAGAAAGCTGTCTAAGATGGATAATTAACACCATCGATGCACACCAGCTGCGGTCTGTTGGATAAGTAGGATTTGAACCAACTGGGTCAATTCCCAGAGCTCCAAGTTTTTGACAAAGGATTTTGATGGTCATACTGTCAAAAGCTTTGGCCACGTCAAGCAAAAGCATGCCCAAAATTTACCCATGGAGATTTGCTGGTCTGATATAATCTGTAAGAAAATCAGACATGTTCAGGTGGAATAACCTGGAACGAAATCCGGCTTGATATTGATAACGTAATTCCAGAAACTAAGGATAATCCTCAACCTCGAAGGTAAACACATTTTCTAAAGATTTAGAAAACACCAACTCAAAATAGCTACGGGCGGTTATCCTTACATCATGCCTGCTTCTCTTTTTAAACAAAGAGATGACTTTGGCAGACTTCATGTCAATCGGACATAGTGATACCTCGCGTTATCACGATTTTTGTTCCAGTAGAGCTTATTCCAAAGTGCTCAGACAACACTTTTAATTAACTAATACTATTCATAATAAGCTTCCCTTTAACCCTTCGAATTTCCGTATTGTAGCCTAGTACAAACATATGCCCGGTGGTCTATAGTAAAAGAACGAGAAATAAATGCAAATAATTTATCAGGTCGTATTGCTGAACATTGCCACTATCATGCCTAAAAATCTAATAAGAGGAAATGTAACACGGAAACACACTTCTTTGAATTCGTTAAAGTCGTAAAAGACTCCGGAGCAATATATCTATAATGTGGATCCGGCCTGCGGACGCCATCTGAAAAAAAGATCTTCCCGTGACTGAACCTTTCTTTAAGCAAATTTATAATATAACGAATCTTTGCTTTAAATGTTGAGAAGGTTGACAGATTTATATTAAACGGATGTTTTGATACTCAAATGAAACATTCCCCTTGAAAAATCGGTGATTACAACGTTATCTTCCGGTTTGGGATGGAAATATTTCTATTTTTAGATTCGCTGAATGCAAAATAAATGCCGTATGTTCGGCAACTAATAAATACCAAACGAATGATGATTCAGGGACATGCAAATCACTTAAGTACCACTCGTTCGCAATCATGTATAGGCAGTTTAGACAGTTAAGCTTATTTATAGCAGATGACGCTATATCACTTCATTTTAGCAAACACTTCCATACCGAGCGCGCTCTTCATCTCATTTATATTATGGTTAAATTGTCAAAATGGCGCAATTTTAAAACTTCAAGCGTTATTATAGTGTCTTTCTGTGCAGCCTCTAAATTGAAGCATATTTTTACAGCTTCTGTAATTTCATCGTAAAAAGTTAATATTAAAACTAAAATTGTACTATGAAAATGGGTAAGAAATGCTTGAATGTAAATTCTACAAATCCATCAGGCAATAAGACTAACTCTTAAACGAATGTTATTGCAAGCCGCTTTAAATAGTTTATGTAATCACCTATTGCGGGAAAGTGGGTAAGTGGATCCTCAAAGTCTCTGAGGTCTTTAGATATATGGCTTTGAAGTCGCAATCCCTTATCAAATAACTTGCAACAAAAGTGGATGAATAATGCTGACCATTACTTGTTGTCTTCACGTGGGTCTATATTCCATTCCAACAGCTAAATGATTATATATGCTTAACTAAATTGAATACGGCTGACAAAATATTGGTTCTCGTTTGAAATATGAAACAGGTGGGAAGACAAAGTGAAGACACGCTCACGAGTTGCGACGAGAGTTGATGAAGGCCATGGGAAAAAAGGAAAGTGCCAAAACCTAGAAAGAAGTTTATCCAATCGCGACATCTTTATTTTAATTTTGGGTTTGTCTGTCTGTCCAATAATACTGTGCAGGGCCTCTGAGAGGTATTACGAGCCAGAGGGTGTCATGTACACACGTCCTCCAGTTGAGAAGTCTCAAATAAGTAATTTTAGGATGGTCAGTCATTGATCGTTTCACACCGTTCTTTCTAATCAATGGTCTAGAGCAACATTAATCCTGCAATTTTTTTGTTCCTTTACGCCTAATGTCGACGTCCTGTTTATTTTGTATTCTGTACGATAATACCGGCATGTTGTTATCAACCAAATTTCTTCGTGAAAGTGTCAACTAAATCTTTAATGAGACCATAACACAGGACTAATGTACTCACGGCGTTTCATGTTCAATAAAATCTGAACCCTAAATCTGCCCTCTATTTTACATCTTTGCTTACAATATATTGACAAATGTTAAAGGTGCTCGTTACGATTTATTATTGTCTTCTCTACTTGATATGAGAGCATGGCACTTGTATACACTCCCTCCAAGTACCGTGGGAAACAAACTTGCGGTTTTGATGATAGAAGCAATAACGCATATTGGAAGCCCACTGCTCATGACTGTGCTAATACAGAAACTGTAGTTTTTTGTCCCCAGCTTGGGAATGATGGATCTGATATCAAAATCGATGCTACCTCCGGGTAAATCAAAGGGACTCCAAAGACGATCGAACACGCATCTTTCAGCTGAAATACCGAAACGCTGAAACAACATTTTAAGTCGTTAAAAGGTTTTTTCAGTTACGTCAGCTTAAACAGAGACACTAATTTTTCACTTTGTCTACGATATTAAATCAAAATTATCGAAGTCCATTCACTACAAAGGTATACAAGAGCAGATTTTTTTGAAAAGCATTTAAGATATTTTCAAAAAGAGGTCAAAGTAAATAATACCAATTCTTCTGGACGGACGTTAGGGTCCATATCGTAGTCATTTCGCATTTCATTGAAATATAGGGTATACTGTTCTTTGTCAAATACGCTCCAAAATTATTTCCATCATTCGCGACAGCATCGCCGAAGGTGCGTGGCGAGGGTGGATCCGATGCCGATTGGAGCGAGGCGTCTTGACCGCAATGCACACACAAGGCGCCTTCGCTGTATAATAAAGAAAAACAAAATAAAGAAAAACAAAACAAAACATACACATTTTTTGCGAACATGCTTAGATTTAAAGGCCCGAGGAGAGGGCGTTATAGCACATCCTGTACACGGACTCGGTATTGTGGTTGTAGCAGACAAAAACTAAGGCGAAGCTTTGATGAAAGGATAGCTGTATACGGGAATGCAATAGATACTTATTTCTGTGTTGTCGTTTGCATGCTGACCCTTAATATTTTTAGTTGACATTTTCACGAAAACAATCAATACACTGAAAACTGAAACTCATCGGAGAGAAGTTCGCTCACTTCTCAGTGAAAGAACAGCTAGGAAAAATATCTTGTCATGGAGATGTTCGCTCTAACTGCAAGGAGAAGTTCTCTCGCCCGAGCGAATATGTGTGAGAGAATTTCTCTCGGCTGAGAGCAATTCTATGGGAATATCGCCTAACTAACATAAAGTTAGTCCAGATGGTGCCCATTTGACTAACTTGCTCAGTCCTGTTGAACTATCTTGTACATTAGTCATTATCCTTCTGGACTAATTTTTTTGACTACTATGTACATAATTTAGGCCTTTCATTGGTTTTCCATTCACACTCTGCTTTATCCACTCACCTTAAACAGGCTCATTTATCGAAACCTATTGCTCAACTTTCACCTGCACAAGCAAGAACCTCGTGTACGCCATTATTTGCATGTAATGCAAATGTAATGCAGTCAGATTTTTCGACCACTCCAGATCCATAAAAAACAATAAACCTGTGGTGCTCATTTCAATAGCCTCAACCACAACACCACTGGCGTGAAAGTAACTGCTATATTGTCTACAATTGGCAGTGCAGAGTACAACATAAAATTAATAGTTAACTCAAGAAGAGCAGATGGGGAAAACGGTGTTTGTATATTTACTGGATCATAATTGATGCACGCTGATTAAAGAACAATGTATAAAGACTAAACATGAGTAAAGAATTGACTGGAGATGAATTGGGACCGGCGACCTCTGGATTGCGAGAGCAGTGCTCTACCAACTGAACTATTCAACCCTTGTTTTCGTGGTTGATCCCGTATAGCTAAAATCTTTACTCTGAATCAGCAAACAGTATCGATATGTACTGCCGAATCAATATTGATGTAATCCAATGAAAATGAGTAAACTCAAGAACAGAAGATGGGAAAACGGCGTTTGTACATATTTTACTTGATCATAGTTGATGCACGCTGAATTAAGAACAGTTATAATCTAAGCATGAGTAAAGAATTGGCTGACACGGGATTCGAACCGGCGACTTCTGGATTGCGAGACCGAGTGCTCTACCAACTGAACTATTCAACCCTTGTGTTGGTGGTTGATCCCATATAGCCAACATCTTTATTCCGAATCAGTAAACAGTATCGATATGTACTGCCGGATCAATATTGATGCATATCGAATGAAATTTAGTAAACGCAAGAACAAAAGATGGGAAAACGGCGACCTTGAACCATTATCAGCTCATAAATATTGAACCGCAAATCATAGACAAGACAAACTATACCTTTTATATACCACATAACAAATGTGTTGGCATGCATTTTAACTCAATCCTAGTAATACTAACTACCTCTTTATATTTCAGGTTAATGTGGGTGCAGATGCATAAGAGACATAATGCATACCTTTCCAGGCAAGAAGCAAGATGTGGAAAGTTAGGCATTATGTGTCTTATGCATCTGCAACCGCATAAATCTGAAATCTAAAGGTCGTACTTTTTTTGGTAATTTCACGCCACACAAATCGTTCTCCCCTATTCCCCCTCATAAAAAAATCCCCAAAGCAAATTTTACCGTATTTTGATATGTTGTTCTATGGCATGTGCTGTCCATCTTTTACAAAATCATCTATATAGTATTTTTCCATGTCACAAAAGGCAAATTGACCACACTATATGTCATAGCATTATGAATCCCTCATATCATCAATGCCGCTTTGACCATCCCCTCAGGTGGTAACAATATAGAGATTTTGACTTTTCTGGCTCACCCACTATAAGTATCAAACAAAAGCCACGATGTAGCTCTTCAGCTTTTCAGAACAATTCGCTAAAAATACTCAGCCTATTCAGCCGTCTGGTTTGTCTATGTTTTTTCATACTCTATAGTAGATTATCCGCCTCCGAAAATATTAACTGAAGAGTGCGTTATACGCTGCAGTAAGCCGCAGAGATTTCAGCTTAAACAGTCGACTAACACCATGTAGGTGTCTTCCAACAGACGTAAAAGAGACTAAATCCACATGTTTTGAATCATGTGATATTTCGCCCTTCAATTGCCAACAAGTTAAATTTCTTCTGAATAGTTAATGCTTTGAAATCTAGCGCATTAAACTAAACATCCACATAGACATAAATTAAGAAATTTGAAATTGCATCATTTAAAAAGGAAGGTTCGCGAGATGAGCAAGAGCACGTACTGAAGAACACGTAGCTCCAATACCATGAACGTTTGAAGTTTTCAAGAGCACGCTTTTAATTAAAATAATACTTAATTCATGAAATTTCTTTAACCCTGCGACGTTCAGTTAAGGTAGCCTAAGTACAATCTATCTCGTGGGTAGGGTAATTCAAGAACAGATATAAAACACAATTATCAGGTCTTATTGCAATAACATTGACCACATCATTCCTCAAATTCTAATTAGACGAAGTGTAAAAGCGGAACACGCCGTCTTGATTTTCAAGGAAGTCGTGGATAAAAACCTGACCAACATGTCATTAAGGGGATCCCTGCTGCTCAATTCTGCCTGGAAAAAGTATCTTACTGGAGACTCGCTTTCCTAGCGATGAAATAAGGAACGAATGCTTGGTTAAAATTGCTAAGAATGTTGACAGATTTTATTCCGGAGTTTAGATACTAAATAGAAAAAAATTTCCCTCGAAATCGCGTGATTACAGCGTATTTCCGGGTTGGGAGATAAATATTTGCCTATTTTTAGATACAGTGACTGCAAAATTTAAGGCAAATAGGTCTGCAAATCTAATAATACACACACATAAAAAGAATGATGCCTAGGGATCATGAATCGCGTAAGTACCACTCGCTTGCATCATGTATAGGACAGTTAAACAGTTAAATGTATTAATAGCAAATGACGCTATATCACTCCATTTTAGCAAACACCTTCCGATCTGAGCGCTGGCATATCTCATTTGTGGTTTAAAGTTGTCCAAAATGTCACCATTTAATAGAATAGTATCTTTCTATGTAGCCTCTAAATTTAAAAGCAGGTTTTTTCAGATTCTGATTTTAATCCTCTAAAATTAAAGTTAAATTTCAAACAATTTCCAAACAAGTTTCTACTGCGCACAAGCATGAAAACTAAATTGTATAAATCCGTCAAGCAGAAAGGCTCGTAACGCTTTTTAAAGGGAAATATGTCAGATTTTTGTACAAGCTCAGTTTGAATTTTACATTCATAAAATATATGTACATACAGCACGAATTCCAGAAAAAATAATACAATTGATGTAAATTAACAAAATAAGAGGCATTTTAATTTGCTTTTTGTGACGTACGAAGAAAACGGGCGGATTTTTTGCCAATCAAAAGCGCCCAATTTGATTCCTCGTGACGTCAACAGTGTGCCAAAAATCGTTGTGACTCGAATTGTTATTGTGACACTGTACCATATTGATGGATGAGAAAGTAATAATAAAATTTAAAAAGTTACAGAATGACAATTTTGTTTCATTTCGTTGTGGTTTTAATTCTATGTGATATAAAACACATCGATCGCAGTTTAGAGGAAAGTGGCAACCACTGCGAAATGATGGTCACAAAGACGTAAATATGGATGGTCATCACTTGACGTAACCATTTGCCTGCGAGGTGGATTTGTCGAATCGTTTCGAGTAAGCTATTGGCGGGAAATTAAAAGGGCAAATATCAAACAATGTGGACCAATTTTCAACTTATTTTGATTTATATGTAATCTACTTACTTAAGCTTTCCATCCAGACCAAATTTTCCAAATATTCAGAATCATTGACATATTTCCTTAAGTGGATGTTGTCGTAATCTCCCTTAATAATAATGTATCACCTTATTACGGGAAAAGAAAAATTATATGATTTGCTACTGAACTTCTTTTTGTGCTATGCTTACCATGAATATCTAAATTACGTAGTGAGGACCAACTCATTTCAATGTCACAACATGAGTAGGGATCCTCTAAGTGTGAAGGAAACGGTTGGGTTAACTGTTTGGTCAAAAAAGAAACCAATCTCTCTTCTATATATATATATAGCTTTGAAACTTAAAGGTCACAATCCGCATATAAAACTACAGGCAAAAGAAGTGGATGAATGTGTTAATCATTACTTGTTGTCTTCACATGGGTTTATCTTTCATTCAACAAGCTGAATGTTATACGCGTTACTGAATTGATGATGCGGCTGACAAACTTGGTTCTCGTTTGAAGCATCAACGGTGAGAACACAACGTGAACATACGGCTGACGATTTTTGAGAAGCGTGATCGTTGATTAGGAACCACGAAAAAAAAAAAAAAAAACAAAATTAAAACGGTCAAAAAATGGAAAATGTCGTTGCATGATCCAGTTGGCAATCACAGCATCTTCTAAACTTCCAAGGGATTGATGTCTCCAAAATATCCATTGCTTTAAGCATCGACGATTCACACCGGTGCTTTGTTTGTTTTCGCGCGAAAATTGTCTATACCCGTGTATGGAGATTTCCCTGTAACAGGTCTCGGAATCTATTGAATGGAAAGGGCATGCTTAATCATCATTACATTTCACACCATTAAAAGGATTTGTATTAAATTTTAGAAGACGACTTATAGGATATTATTTCTTTCTCCAAAACCGTAAAAACAAAGTTTTTATTCAAGGTTGTTGTTTTTCCAAGCTTGTCATACTTTTGAGGATGACCACTCTTTTTCATGTGAGCCGTTTCTTCTCTAAATAGACACACTAGCTTATTTACAAAAAAACTAACACACACACACATACAAAAAACTATTCATCAACCCACTTGAAATGGTACGTGATGGGTTGATTCACTCCAGCGCAGAACATTTTCATTTAAACATGAATGATACTACAAATTGCGTTTGCGCTTGCATTTAAGCACTCCTCAACAAGATCAACGAGGCTTTGGATTTTGCCTGAGCACGACGAGTTGGAATGCAATAGTGACTATGTTGGCTATGTTGATGTTTATGTTGCTGAAATATCGACCTTAATTTCAGGCCTCAATAGTAATTTCAAATGTTAACATAACGCCGACCTCTGCCAACAGGATCATGGGGGAGAGGTATGGACAGACAACTGCACACTTTGTTATCACCCGTGCTAAAGAATAATAGAATGAAAGAACAGAGGAAAGAAAGATAACTGAGTGAGGGAGAAGTGCAGAGTGGTATGTCCGTTTGACGAAGACAAGCAGGATATTGACAATATTGGGAATTCTGCTAGTTAATGGATATATTGAAACTGAATAGGTGTCGTAAGAGAATCACGGACTGTATTATTGTATCGTATTACACTCCTTAGCCAAGATCTCTTCGAGAAGTCAGATTCTAAAGTTTATTAAAATTGTATTTTGAAGGAGAATTCGGAATACCTTAAAGAGCATTCACAAACTTGACCAATAGTTTTGTAAAATTTGTTCATACACTGGGTTTTTGTTTTAAGTACGAGTTGAATTTTGGTCGCTTTATTTTCTAATCTCAATTTAAACTGCTTGAGGACTTCGAAATTTTCTGGAACAAACCTAGAGGTTCTATTGGAAGACCGAACGCAGCTTTACGGGCAAGAAAAATCAAAACTTGTATGTATGTATTAGGTATGTATGCGTGTGTTGGTATGTATGTGGGTGTATTTTTGACTGTATGTATGGATGGGATGGATGTATACATCTATGTATGATGTGTGTATGTACACACCTGATACCAAACTTCTTGAGTACTTCTTCCAAGTTGTGTGTTTTGAAACAAATTTTATTTCTTTCTTAGAATAGATGTACGTGTGGTGTATGTATGTATGCATGTTATGTTGTATGTATGTATGTATGCATGTATGTACGTATGTATGTATCTGTGGGATGTTGTCTGTATGTGTAGCTATGTATGTCGTGTATGGTGTTATATATTTATGTATGTTATGTAATGTATGTATTGTTGTATGTACTTCCTCGAGATACATTGTGGGAGTAATTTTTCCTTGTTATCAAGAGACTTTGGTGGGAAGTATTTTTAACATTGTGGGTTGTATTTTTTCTTCAGTGTGGGAGTAATTTTACTAGAGTTCCTATGTACTAATTTCCATAATGGCATAAACTGTATCTAGTATTGAGGTTTTTCCGTAAAAGAGTAGAAAAGAGGATTTTTCTAGTTTTTTTTTAAGTAACTGTATAGTCCTGCGGCGGCAAATCTCCTCTTGGCTAAGAAAGTGAGAAAAACTCTAAAAAACATGAAAATCTGAAAAAAAATTTAAAAAAAAAAAAATCTTAAAAATCTAAAAAGTGGCTTTTTAAGGAGTTTTTTTTCAGTGAAACTCCACACTGTAGCTCTTGTAAGGATGTATGTATGTATGTATGTATGTTATGTATGTATGTATTTATGTATGTCTGTATGCAATAAAACAAACATGCGAAAAATGAGGTCTCTCCCAAAGAACCACAATTCCACCCATATGTTTCTAATTAATATAATACACACCCCTTGCAAAAGCGGCATTTGGTTTTTAGAGGGAGGTTTCTTACATATATGGCAAATTTAAATTACCCATTGAGATTTTTTTTTGGCAAAATTAAAAAAAGAAGTATTTTTTTTAAATCAGCAAAAAGTAAACTTTGAACATGTACTTTATAACTTGAATGTTTCCACCTGCATCCGTTGGTCATGTAAAACTATATAGGGGTCGTTAGTTTCCTTTTTTCCTTATCCGGGCGATGTCCTTTAGTTTCTCTCCAGACCAGCAAGGAGAGAGTAATGGAAGAAATCCGATCCGTAAGCACCGTTAAATATGAACAAGTAAATGAAAGCTTTTAGTTTTAAGTTGTTTTAAAATCTCTGTAAACAACCTACCGTCCATGACTAAATTCAAACGCGAGAGGAATAAAGACCACGTTGTTTAAAAACAAAATCAAAATTGTCCGTGTAATTTGTAACTCACTACACCACGTGTGTAGTGCTAAATGATGCGTTTATTCTGTTTTGGATGCTATTGATGACTATAAAAATATTGTAAATAGAATATTGTTACGTCCTCTTTTACCTCAAAAACACAGCGTGTTGGTTTTTGTACCGCTCCAAAATAGCGACGTGGTTAGCAAAAGGGATAAATATAATTCTTCTGTCGCACGATCCTTACAAGGTACAAGACACTGTATATTTGGGTGTGGTCTCTATCCTGTATCTGTGATGACAAGTCTAACGGGCTCTGGGTTGGTGAGTGATGAAACATACGCTCTGGAACATTTACATGCGTACTGAGCATTCAAATACATGACGACTATCGGGCGCGAGCTAAGTTAGATGATGAAAGACATTCTACAAGGGGATAAGATTCCGCCCGCAAAGGAGGCAATGGATTGCATTATTCCAAAAGTTATACTGAGTGTATTTTTTATATAAAAAAGGAGTTTCAAGCTCGTAGCTAATAACTTACATCCAATGAACGGTGCCGATGGAATTGCTGCACTGCAAACAAATAATAAGGTGTAAATAAAGGGATTGCTTTCATATGCGGAGTAAAACCTTAGTTAAATTGGAGTAAATCTTACCCTACCAATGAGTAAGATTTACTCCATCTTATCTAAGATTCTACTCAACATATGAGGCTAATAACCTTATTTCTCCTTCATTTTTGAGTGCATCAGATTAAAAGAAACATAATCATAATTATTATATTTGATCTTCAACAATTACGATTTTTAAATATAAAATCCGATACACTTCCCTAAAAACTTCCTTTGATTCCAAAATTCATCGATTATTTAACACGTTTCTAATGGTTTTCGTTTGTTTATGTACTAGTTTTGTTTTTCATTTTTGTTTTGTTTGCTTGTTTGTTTTGTTATTGGTTTATTTTGTTTTTGTTTAGCTTTTGCCTAATTTTTATTATGATATGATTTGACAGTCTGTGAAACATCATTGAAAGATTCTTATTCCGATTAATGTCGTGTTCTCTACGTGATATGAGAGCCTGGTACTTTGCCTACACTCACTATCAAGTATCGTGGGAAACAAACTTGCTGGTAGAAGCGATAATACACATTGCAAAGGCCTTTCTCATTACTGTGCCAATATCGATGGTTTTTATGGCTTACCATTAAAACGGCAAAATTTTCTCTCCGTCTTGGGAAAGAAATGGATTTGAAGAATGAAATCTCAGGACGAAAATGAGAAAAATACAACCTTTCATTTGATATCAAAAGTGATACTACTTCCGTTAAATCAGGGTTCCCAAAGACGATCGGAACAAGCACCCTTAAAGGGTACGGACAAGTCTTAAATGATAAAATGACAAGATTAATGAATGAAAATAGAAGTGTTAGCTGCATTTAGTCAATTCATTCATGTCATTACCATCTACGTCCAGTGTGATATATTATATGTGACCCTGTAGACGAGGCCATTTGGGCACAGTGCTGAAACAAATGAACATACAGCAGCACTCACTGGTAGACACAATAGACCAGATTGAGCGTTAGGACACTCAGTCACACTACACTGTATATATTACACCGGGTTAAGAAGCGACCCAAATCTGAGCAAAAACGTTATTTGAATAACTTTTAACATTAATTATCAATTGTTTGCAAATGGCTTCAG
The DNA here is from genome assembly GCA_023653785.1 of Ophioderma brevispina. Lineage (NCBI taxonomy): Eukaryota > Metazoa > Echinodermata > Ophiuroidea > Amphilepidida > Ophiodermatidae > Ophioderma > Ophioderma brevispina. The sequence continues at coordinate 116,834 of JAMKCH010002882.1, read as the reverse complement.
GTTTGATGGTGATATTATTTATGGTAGTGATTAAGCGTTTAACAGTACAAACGATAAGCTTGTAAACTAAACGGAGATAGAAATATATACTTTCAGAAAGTCACCACGTGCATTTATAATGAATTATGTTCGAACACGCGCTATTCATGTTGTTTAATTACATGACTGATGATTCCAATCTGACTTGAATTGAGTAAATAAATTACCGAAGGTAAGGAGGGAATCTTGGGGATTTGTCAAGGGTGTGAAATTCCCCCATTCTGTAAGTTCCTGAGCATTGTAATTTCGATACAGAATTATATCATTTTAATTCCTATTACATATGCATACATTTTTGTTCTTAGTAAAAACCCGATATCAGCATTGAAATTTGAGGTGCTATTATTTGAGGTGCCATTAGGGTAACTCTCTCTCTCTCTCTCTGTTAGTCGTGGTGTCATGAGCACGTCATAAAATGATTAGAGGGTTGTCAGCATATGGTGAAGAAGTCAGAAATACGTTCTGTCTTAATTGAAACCCCTGCATATTACAGTAAACTCATTAAATATAAAAGGATTGATAGTGCTTGACTAAAGCGCATGCATGGTGATCATGAACCCCAGCGATTTAAAGCTAATTAAATCGACGATCAAACAGTACTACCTTTTCTCGTTAAACGATAAGTTATTTAAGCCTGATGTTTTGACATTTCTGGGGATAAACTGCCCAAGCAAACAGAAAATAGCATACTTTTCGGTTATAACAAACTTATGGTTACAAACTATGAAGGAGTTTATCTGGTAAGAACTACGCCCAATTATCAATACGTTGTGTCTCCTTCAAACTCCTTGAGAGGATGATCCCGGCTCGGCTGGAGACCGCGTCAAACCCCACTGCATGACGAACAAGCAGGATTTCGCCGTTGGCCGGAGCACGGTCCACCAGATTGTAAAACTCACAAATGATATTGAGGAAGGAAAGCTTGAAAAGCGCCGTAAGGCAGGGATCATCTTGGTGGACCTTTAATGCAGCATACGACAAAGTGGACACCAGGGCCTGACACTAAGCTTCTCAGGACCTTCCAGGGAATCGTCACCTTGTACAATCATATGTAACATGCTGCCACAACCGTAGCTTTATTCTCAAGGACCAGTGATGGCAGAGTAGTCGTCTGGTTCGTAGAGGACGGTGTACCACAAGGATTTGTATTGGCTCCTATGCTGTTCAACTTGTATATCAGCGAGAGACCTCAAACAACATCTAGAACAAGATGGTTTACGCCGACGATCTTGCCTCCTCCACTCGGACAGCAATTGGACAGAAGTAGACAGCACACTTATTACAGACATGGCCCTACTGCAGCATATCTCAAGACCTGGAGACTGAAGCTGAGCTAAGCCAATAAGACTACTGCTACTGCCTTCCACCTCAACACCAAGGAGGCTCATCGCCAGCTTCACATCAACCCAATGGAGCGCCTCCTCTGCCAATACAATCCTACACCACCTACTTGGGAGTGAAGCTGACCGGCAGCTTAACTTACCAAGCAGCACCTCGAGTCCGTATGCGCCAAGGTATATTCGAGGAATAACCTCCTGTGCAGACTTGTTGGATCTTCATCGGTTTGCCGCCCAACGACCCTACGCAACCACCTTCCTGGCTCTGGTCTACAGCATGGTGCAATATGCCCGACCCAGCAGGTTGCAAAGCTCTCACACAAAAGAAGATGGACACAGGGTACTCAACGAGACCTTGAGAACAATAACTGGCTGCCTCCGCCACACTCCATCTGAATTCTGCTGTGATTTCAGGCCATTGCACTGCAGCACGTTCGGGGGAGCACATAATCACACAAACTAGTGACTAAGGCCCGCTGGACAAACAAGACCCATGCTGAATAACATGTCAAAGAAGAATCACACCAACTCGGTAGACAGAGCCTGCGCTCTCGCCGACCTTTCTTGCCGAACGCTGCTAAACTCTCCACTTCCCCATTCAACATTTACAGCATGGAATACTGACCTGGATAGACATCCAAGACCAGACAACTCTTATATTACACCTAAGACAGAAAATTACCACCTGGCAAGCACATCTCCACGCAAGGAATGGGTCACCTTAAACCGGAATCGCGCAGGAGTCGGTCGCTCCAATAGCAATATGCACCAATTGGGCTGGGCGGGCCATCGCCAGCCGGCCAATGTGTTTCTCCATCACAGACTGCGGATTCACATTCTCAAAAGAGTGCCCTACCTTTCGTCCGCCGGTGGGGTGGTTACAGATATCTCAAACCCCAACCAATCAACAGTGGTTGGATCCAACGTTTACAAAAACACATTAGCTGCTGCCTATACGCAAGAAAAGTAGAAGCAAAAGGTATCTTAATAGTAGAAATATTTAATGCTTTTGTCAGATTCGTGAATGCGTAATTGCTCGGATTCTGAAAATGGAAGTAGTCCGAAATTGCTTGTTTCGAATTACAACTCAAACACGATGACATGTTACCCAAATTAATTTCTGTAATCATAAGTTCATATCATATATAAGAAGTGAAGTAGTTATATACCTATATATATAAAAAAATTCAGTTGATTAAATCTTATTATGTTAAACTTTCCTTTTATATGTTGTGCCAGTGAAATTTTATAAAATTTTTAGTATAGCAATTTTTCTGTTATGAAAACTGATTCATAAAATTAAGGTTGGGGTTTATTGTATTAAATCGTTCATCGTGAGGGTGTGAGGTTAATGGTTCAAACTATCATTTCGTTTTCGAAGGCAATTAGCCATATCTGGATACAAGGTTAGTATGTGAATAAACTCCAATGTTACAATTATACACCTCTTGCATTTCCCTGTTGGCTTCACTGCGCTGAATGATAGGATACACATCTGTTTGGGATCAATTGAGTTTTAATAGGGAAGAGCCTGGAAATTAACGTATTGAACTTTGCAGAAATACCCATTGTTTTGTCCGTTTTGAAATGTTTTGCGAGTGGTCTATTAGGAGCAGTGAGATTAGCAGAGGTTTGCACGTTTTCGATTTATAATCGATCATAAATTTGAAACATTGCGAATTATATGTTAAAGTCGCCAGAATATAATTTTTTTACTAAGTTTGAATCAACGTGATGGTTCATTTTAATCAACATGTTATGGTGTATGTAACTTGGTTTTGTGTGAAACATTTGATCTTTAACAGGGATGCTTGGGACATTGATATCAATGTGTTCATCTACTCAGAAAAGGACGTGAGGTTATAGGCTAAAGGAAAAATCCTTGGTTGCGAAGATCGTTATCCATATCTTGAAGAGTCATCTTAATCATGCACATTACATACTAAATATGCATTAATCTCGTTATAACAAATGATACAAAACACACATTTTCACTTCTAGAGAGGGGGGCACAAATTTTTGTTTTAATTTTTGAACCTTGCAGAAAATTGATTTTTTTTATTTAGTTAAATATTGTTGTCAATGTTCTGATTCTGAACCCTTTTGGAAGACAAGAATTAGATGTTGACAACATTTCGCCCCATACGTAGCATATCGTAAAAATAGAAAGTGATGTTTTTCGTAACATAAGGAATTTAGTATCTAAATTTCTTTTTACTGTTGCCTTAAACATTTACTGTAATCAGTTAATACTTATCAGCAATATATCAATAATAGATCAGGTATACACATTGTATAAAATTACCAATCCTTTTTTTTTGTAGCAGTTGATATGGGTAAACAAAATAATCAAAGAGCTGGTTCCGTTTCGTCATGAAACATTTAAACGGAAACGTTTGGACATTGTAGATCAAACGTGTTTATCCATTCAAAACAGGACGTGAGGTCATACGTTCAAAGATCATTCGTCCGAAGGTAATTACGCCACATTGGAAACAGGTAGCCTTTAATTAATACACTCCATGATAATTATGCATCTTTCTACACCATCCTCTGTTAACTTGAAGGTTTTATCGCATTCCCGTGACGAAATAATTTAACGATTATTGGCTTTAAGTGTTGGCCACGTTGAAAGATTGACATTTTACAGATGCGAATTCAGAATGATGTTGAAAGATTCCGGTTCCCGTACTTACTGATGTTATGCGGGCAAAGGAAAATTAGATTGCAAGAGTGATTTTGAACTTGAGTTGCTTTTCCAATAGTCATGCACTGTTATTGCAACTCATAATATTGATGAAGTAATCATGCCAAACATTGGCGATTCCTAGTAGAAGTGCTGTTTCCCAAGTAGGGTCCTGTAATAAAATAACCAATGCGGTGATTGAAAATATCGGAGGAGGAAAAATAGAAAAAACACTATTTCATTGGCAGTGGTTCACGAACCAATAGACCCTCATCCTTCGCCGTTCGGGGTGGGGTGAGGGGACCATAGCCAGTGACAAATAGGGGAAAATGTGTGTATTTTTCACCTATAACTCATTACCTACACAGTGGAGTGGAGTGATGTAACGACAACCTCACACAATTTGTGTCATATCGTGTCGATTAAGGTACATCAAACCTTTAACAATTTAAAACCTTTATAAAAACCTTAGTAAGGTCACCACATTTTTAAAAAGTCAAAAATATTTAAACAGATCGCCTTTTTCAGGAAGAGGCCTACCTTAATACTTGAAATTAATGTTTTCAAATCGGGACGCTACTAAAATGTCTACGTTTAAGCGCATAATCAATGCAGTCGAGTAAAACATGTTTCACAAAAAAAGCGCAAATCATCAAGGAATACATGTGTCTAAAAAAATGTGCTGTGAATTTAGATATTGTGCCTTCTTTGGGACAACTCAACCGGGAAATTGTGTTCGCCAGCAGTTAGACTAGTCAGTTCTTTTCTCTTTTCCTGCAAAAACAATTTCCATGAACACTTACTTATGCAAATATCGCCAGTTCTGTAAGATCATGCCATTTCAACTTCTGCCAATGGGATTTACACAGTTAAGGAGTGGAGGAGAAAACTTGGGCTGTGCATTTTACCTATAGGTCTCTAACAATAAATAGTATCTAATCTTTTGGAGAGCCATCAATTACAGTATGCATTTTATTACTCCTTATGACCAGGCCAACCAATCCAGAATGTTTTTTGTTACCAAAAATGAATGCATTCTTGTTAATTAAGCCTTATGAACTTTATGATCCTGAAATTTCACTTAAACGAAACTTATACCACTTCATCTACCCCTCCAGAATATCCATCATGTTTTTTTTGGGTGTTGTAAGCCAGTTGGTAAGAACTCCCTAGTAGCACATGTCTGGCTTTCCCCAAAGTTGTAGTTGCTGGTTCATCTTGGAAAGGGCGTCCTAACTAGCGATCACTTCACTATGGGGAAACTGTAGCTAAGAGGAAGTTAGCGGGTCATTGAAAGGTCAGTAGGTAGGCTCGTACGTGGGCTTGCGGTCATTACCTCAAATCCAAATGGCCACTTTTCACTGGTTTCTTTGAAAAATGTCTAAAAATTTAAAGCTAGTTTAGATGAATTTGACAAAAGATTTTATTCTGGTGATGAAGTCGTTCAAAAAGCCCAAAGGAACAATTTCACAAACACCAATAAATTTGAAATAGGGTCGTACGATTGTCAATCAATGTTTACATTTTGCTGAAAGAATACCAAATAGTTTATCGGTCGCAAGTGCCACTGTGTATGTTGTTTATGAAGTATCACGATTTATGGTTAGAGAGCTATGGCTGTTGGTCAGCCCAAGTTTTCTCCTCACTCCTTAACTGTGCAAATCCCATTGGCAGCTTTGAAAAACATGAGCTGCATAATTGCCGATATTGCATATGGGTGTTCACCTGAAGTTTTTAATTTTTGCAGGAAAAAGAAGGTAACTGAATATGCTTACATTGGCTGGCAAACCAAAAATTCCACGTTGAGTGATTCCAAGAGGGCGCAAGGTTCTGATAATCACATCAACAATTTTTTTTGGAGACACACTGTACACCGAGGGGACTGGCTCACCTCTAAGAAAATAACTATGGAGTCATGTAAGTATGACCAATTTTACATCGTGCTTATAACAATCTCGTCCCTTCGTCAATCAAATCTGAAATGCCTAAGCTCCAAAGGTTGGTTGAAAAAGCATGCATTTATCATTAGCAAATGATCCCAAGAAATTTTCCACCTATTTTTGAATAACTATTAAAGTCCCGTATAAACAGGTAATTTTTAATTTAAGTATCCCCCCCGTTTTAAAAAGATGTTTGCGGCTGAAAGAAAAATATCTACTGCAATATAGATTGTCTTATACAGAAATTAACTAATACATGTTGCCCATGTAGGTCGCCATTGGTGACGTTGCTCGTCATTGGATATGAGAGCACTTTTGTGATTCGGGTTTTTGCAACCCATTCTCTTATCCAGAATTACTTGCTTTTGCATTGTCAATTTTTGAATGTACTATATTTATTTTCTGTTATGTATTTTGCAAGTAATTCAAATAAATATTATTAATTATTATTATTATTATTATTATTATTAGTGGTGACGTTGTATGACTTGAGAAGTCAATAGATAAAAACAGGTGTCTAAGGAATGTCTAGGGTACTCCTGGTCACAAAATCGGATTATATAGTGTGTCCAGTAGAAAAGCAGTAACAATCGATTAAAAACAGGGGCGGATTCTTCAACAGAATATAGCTGAAAAAGGTTGGTTATGTCATTCACTGGCTACTTATTTCAAGACACAATATGTACTATACAGCATCATGATTTCTATTTTTCTCGTGGGCCGATCAAAATGGCTGCAAACATGTGGAAGATATTATAAACGTTTTACTTTGTTATCAATAATATAGTGTCATTTTTCTGACTGAAAGACATTCATTTGAAACAAAAATGTATTTATAATGTGCTGAAGCGTAAATTATATTAGCCTGGCATTTCGCTTTAACAGAAGCCTTAAAATCTGTAAAAGGGATCTCAATGTTTATTATATTCATAATCGCCAATACATCAACCTTTTCATTACCTTGAATACCATGTGACTCGGAATCCAAGCTCAAACATCGGATTTATTCAATTGAGACAAATTGAAGAATACTTCTAACAGCTCAGCAATATAGGGATGACGACACTCTTTGCCTTTCAAAGTCATAAGACTAGATAGTGAATCAGTAAATATAATGAGATGACTCTCATTTGAAATTTCTAAGGCCAACTTAAGTGCCTGCAATTTGGCAGTGAAAAAAGAAGCATTATCAGGTAACTTAATCTGACGTTGAGCACGCCGACTTAAAGCTGCTGCAGCAGCCCTTTCCAAAACCTGGACCATCTATATAAATGGCTCGATGCTGATGATATTTATGTCTAAGATCATTAAATTTAGCTTGAAAAATAAGATCATCAGTTAAACCCTTCTTATATTGACATAAAGTTAGGTCAATATCAAGTTCAACATTTGTCCAAGGAGGACTAATGGGAAAGTAACTGTTATATTGTAAACAATTGGCAGTACTGATTACAACCATAACATTTAGTAAACTCAAGAACAGCAGATGGGGAAAACGGTGTTTGCATATTTACTGGATCATATTTGATGCCCGCTGATTGAAGAACAATTGTAAACTGAACATGAGTAAAGAATTGACTGAAGAGGGATTGGAACCAGCGACCTCTGCATAGCGAGACCAGTGCTCTACCAACTGAACTATTCAACCCTTGTGTTCGTAGTTGATCCCATTTAGCCAACATCTTCACTCTGAATCAGCAAACAGTATCGATGTGTACTACCGGACAAATATTGATACAATGCCATTAAATTTAGTAAACTCAAGAACAGAAGATGGGAAAACGGAGTTTGTACATATTTTACTTGATCATATTTTACTTGCTAAATATCCGGGATTCGAACCGACGACCTCTGGATTGCGAGACCAGTGCTCTACCAACTGAACTATTCAACCCTTGTGTCGGTGGTTGATCCCATAGCCAATATCTTTACTCTGAATCAGACTAAACCGTTCTCAATATGTATGCCGCCGATAATATGATGCAATCCAATGAAAGTTAGTAAACGCAAGAACAAAAGATGGGAAAAAGGCGACCACGAACCGTTATCAGCTCATAAATATTGAACCGCAAGTCGTAGATGTAGTACTAACGACCTTTAGATTTCAGATTAATGCGGGTGCAGATGCATAAGAGACATAATGCATAACTTTCCACGCAAGAAGCAAATGTGGAAGTTAGGCATTATGTCTCTTATACATCTGCAGCAGCATAAACTTTGGGGGAAAAAAAATCTAAAGGCGTTAAACTTTTGTAATTTCAACAGTTGAAAGTTGTAACTTATTTTAAAAAAAATCCCCAAAGCGGATTTAGCGGATTTTGGATATGTTGGTCTATGGCATGTGCTTTCCATCTTGCACAAAATCATCTGTATGGTATTTTCCATGTCAAAATGCAATTGACCACACTATATGTCATAGCATTATGAATCCCTCATATCATCAATGCCTTCAGGTGGTAATAATATAGATATTTGGGCTTTTCTGGATCACCCACTATAAGACTCAAACCAAAGCCACTTAAAACTTTTTTCAGAACAATGCGCAAGAAAATGCTCTGCCTATTCATCCGTCTGGTTTCTTTCCTTGTGACGCTAAGCAGTGTCAATGTTTTTCATACTCTATAGTAGATTATCCGCCTCCGAAAATATTAACCGAAGAGGGCATTTCGCGGCACAGTAAGCCGCAAAGATTCAGCTTAAATATTCGACTAACACTATGTAGGTGTCTTCCAAATAAATTAACAGGTTTCATATCATGATGATGCTTTTCAATTGCCAACAAGTTAATTTTTTCTGAATAGTTAATGCTTTGGTAATTTTGATGGATAGGTGAAAGTATTGCAAAATTAGATTAAAAGTTAATTTTAAAAAAAAAAAAAAAAAACCAAAAATTTAAGAAATTGAAATTGTCAATCCATTTTAAAAAGGCAGGTTAGCAGAGATTTAGCGCAAGAGCACTTTATGTATTAACACATTCCTCAATTACACCATGAACGTTAGTACAATAATACTTAATTCAATAAAGCTTCTGTAACCCTTTCGACTTTCAGTAAAGGTAGCCTAAGTACAATCTCATCTGGATAGGTATATTCAAAGAACGAGAAATAAAGCGCGATTTATCAGGTCTTATTGCAGTAACATTGCCACATCATTCCTCAGATTCTAATTAGACGACGTGTAAAACCAGAACACACTTTCTTGAATTCAAGAAGTCGTGAATAATCCTGACCAACATGTTCATTAATGTGGATCCCTGCTGCTCAATTCTGTCTGAAAAAGTATCTTACAGAGACTCGCCTTTCTCTAGCGATGAAATAATGTAACGAATGCTTGCTTAAAATTGCTGCGAATGTTGACAGATTTTATTACCGGATGTTTAGATACTAAAATAGAAAAAACATTTCCCTTGAAATCGCGTGATTACAGCGTTATTTCAGGTTGGGAGATATATATTTGACTATTTTTTAGAACCTTGACTGCAAAAAAATGCATGTATGTCTCGCAAATCTTATAAATACACACACACATAAAAAAAAAGAATGATGCCTTCAGGGATCATGAAATCGCTGTAAGTACCACTCGCTTGCAATCATGTATAGACAGTTTAAACAGTTAAATATATTTATAGCAGATGACGCTATATCACTCCATTTTAGCAAACACTTTCCGACTGAGCGCTGCATTCTCTGTGGTTAAATTGTCAAAATGTCACCATTTAATAGAATAGCATCTTTCTATGTAGCCTCTAAATTTCCACAAGTTATACTGTGCAAATGTTTGAATCTAAATTATACAAATCCCTCAGGCAGTAAGGCGTAACGCTAAGTGGATGTTATCGCAAGCGCCCTTTAAATAATAATGTAATCACCTATTTCGGAAATAACATTTATCTTTTTTGCTACTGAACTTCTTTTTGTGCTATGCTACACATGAATATCTAATTACGTATAGTGAGGCTCCAAATCATTTCAATGTCACAAATGAGTAAGTGGAATGTCTAAGTGAAGGAAATGGTTGGGTACACATTTGTCCTGAAAGAAACCAATCTCTCTCTATATATTGAAACTTAATGTCACAATCTCGCATATCAACTACATGCAACATAAGTGGATGAATGTGTTAACCGTTTCTTGTTGTCTTCACATTGGTTTTATCTTTCATTTCAACAGCTGAATGATTATACACGTTACCGAATTGAATGCGGCTGACAACACTTTGGTCCTTTCTTTTGAAGCATCAAACAGGTGAGAACACAAAATGAAAATACGCTCACGATTTTTTGATGAGTTGATAGAGACCACGAAAAAAAGAACAAAATAAAAAGGTCAAAACTCGAAAATTATTGATTGTCGTCAGACCTAGTCTGTCCATCACAGCATCTTCTAATACTTTCAATGGATTGGCTGTCTCCAAATCATCCATGCTTTAAGCATCGACTTAGTAACAACTGTTGCTTTGTTTGTTTTCTGTACGATAATAGCTTAACCCGATGTAAGGGATTGCATTGGATGGACGTGCAGTATAAAATATGCCCAGTCGTAGTGGCATTAAATTTTGTGGAACCGCTTTAACACCATGCTTAATCATTATTTACATTTTACACCATTAAAAGGTTTTTGGAAGTCATTTCTAGGATTTTCACTCTTTTCCCCAAAACGAAAGCAGATTTTTTTATTCAATGTTGTTTTCCCAGCTTTGACATACTGGCCACTCTTTTTCATGAGCGCAGTTTCCTTCTCTAAATTGACGCACTATCTTAAGACTAAAATAAGCACACACATATACACTACTATTCATCAACCCACTTGAAATGGTACGTGATGGGTTGATTCACTTCAGCGCAGAACATTTTCATTTAAACATGAAAGATACTACAAATTGCGTTTACCTTTGCATTTAAGTACTCCTCAACAACATCAACGAGGCTTTGGATTTTGCGTGAGCATGACGAGTTGATGTAATAGTGGCTATGTTGGTTATGCTGATGTTTGTATTGCTGAAATGTTCACCTTAATTTCGGGCCTCAACGGTAATTTCAAATGTTAAAATAACGAAGACATCTGCCAAAAGGATCATGGGGGAGAGGTATTGTTAGAAATGTGCATACTTCACCCATGCCAGAGAATAATTAGAATGAAAGAACAGAGGAAAGAAAGATAAATAAAGTGGAGGAGAAGTTCAGAGTGTGGTATGTCCGTTTGACGAACACAAGCAGGATATTGACAATATTGGGAATTCTGCTGGTCAAGTGGATATATTGGACTGAATAGGTGTCGTAAAGAATCACGACGTATAATTGTATCTTATAACGCCTTAGCCAAGATCTTCTTCGAGAGTCAGATTCTAAGAGTTATTAAAATTGTAGGTTTGAAAGGAGATTCGGAACACATTAAAACGTATGGTAACGTTTTGATAACATGGGTCTTGTTTTAACAGTTACCGAAGTTGTTGGGTTGCTTAGACTTCGACATCTTTCTGGAACAAACCTAGAGGTTCTATGAGAGAGGGAGAGTTCACACAGCATATGGAAATTTGAAATTACCAATTGAAGTCTTTATCATTTTACATAAAAACGATTTAAAAAAAATGAAAGTTGTATTTTGTGAAAACCAGCAAAAAGAAAACTTTGAACATGTAACTTTATCATTTGGAATGTTTCAAATTCATCCGCTCACATGAAAACTATACAGGAAGTCCTTTTTAATTATCCGGCGATGTCCTTTAGGATATTAGGTTTGTCTCCAGAACAGCAAGGACAGATTTATGGGCTGAAATCCGATACGTAAGCACCGTAAAATATTTACAATGAGAGAAATTTTAGTTGTTCTATTCTCTGTAAACTACTGTCCCATGAATAAATTCAAACGCGAGAGGAATAAAGACACGTAATTTAAAAACAAAATCAAAATTTCCTGTTAAATTTCAATACTACACCAACTTGGTAGTGGTAACTGACGCGTCTAGTACTGTTTTGATTGCTATTTTGATGAATATGAAATATTGTAAAATAGGAATTATGTACGTCCTCTTACCTCAAAAGAACAGCGTTGTACCGCTCCAAAATAGCGCGTGGCTTACAAAATGGGAAAATATTATTCTGTCGCACGATCGCAAGGTACAAGCACGTATATTTTCGGGTGTCCTTATCCTGTATCTGTGATACAAGTCTAGCGGGCTCTACGGTGGTGAGTGATGAAAAACATACGCTCTGGAAACATTAATGCGTTCACTGGCATTCAATACTGACGGACGATCGGGCTCGAGCTAATGTTAGATTGATGAAAGAACCTTCCTAGAAGGAGGTAAAGATTTCAGCCCGAAAAAGGCTGCAATGGATGGCATTATTCAAGTATTACTGAGTGTATTTTGTCTATAAAAAAGGCGTTTCAAGCTCGTAGCTAACTTACATCAATGAACGGTGCCGATGGAATTGCTGCACTGAAACAATAAAGAGGGTAAAGAAAGGGATTGTTTTCATATGCGGAGTAAAACATTTAGTTAAATTGGGAGTAAATCTTACCCCAAAAATGATAAGGCTTACTCCATCTTATCTAAGATTCTATCAACATATGAGGCTATCCCATTATTTCTCCTTATTTTGAGTACATTCAGATCACAAGAAACACAATATTATATTTGGTCTTCAACAATTAAGAGTTTTAAAAAATCGTGTTTTTGTAAATATGTAAAAATAAAAGTCATTTGATTCAAAATCCTCGATATCTTAAACACGTTTCTCATGGTTGTTTATGTGCTGTTTATTTTTTATAAAAAGTTTTTTTGTTGTTCCTGTTGTTTGGATTGGTTTTATTTTATTTTATTTTTGTTTGATTTTGCATTATAATGTATAATGAATTCTCTAGTCCGTAGCATATCATTAAATGTGCATTATTCCGATTTCTGCCAGTTCTTGTTCTCTACATGATATGAGATTATGGCCACTTTCTCCATCACCACAAGTATCGGGGGAAACAAACTTGCGATTTTGGTGGTAGAGACCAGTGACATGAATATTGCAACGGCTTTCTCATTACTGCCGCTAATATCGATGGTTTTGATGGTTTACTATTACAACGGAAGTCTGTTGTCTATGTCTTGTGAAAGAAATGGAATTTTGATCGAAATTTAAGGTCACAAAATTCTGTATCAACAGGTGATACTATTAAATAAAGAACGGACTTTCGAAGTTAACTTATTTCGAGGGCCATTACGACCTAGCTTCTCTCTCAGACTCAGACTCAAGTATCTGTTATCCTAATGAGGGGAACGACACAATCTATGTTACCCAAGATTTGAGAATACTCAATAAAAGAAGTAATGTAAACAATGATGTAATTTGCTAATATTCTACTTACGCGTCACTTGAATATAAATATTTTGCATGCAATTTAAACTTTCAGCGCTTGCTTCCAATACAATGGTTGGATTAGGATTAGGGAGTTCCTGCAAGGTGTTGCTGCGCCGAAATACCGGGTTAGGCCGAAACGCCCGGTCTTTCGGCAGATGACCTTGCCGTACGGCAGGGGTATCTGCCGAAACGCCCGGTGTTTCGGCAATAATTCATGCCGAAAATGCGGGCGACGTCATTACCCTGCCGAACGGCAGGGTTGCTTGCCGAAACAATGGTTATCCCAGTATTTCGGCACAAAGGGATCCTTATTACAGCGTGCGGTTGTTGGATGTAACTAAATTCTTTTGTCAATCGGCTATACGGACACAGGATGATACGAAATAAGTGTTCAGTTGACTCAGCTCGTACGACAGGCTAGGATTAGCTTTAAACTAATAATTTTAGGGCCCGTTCATTATTTACAAGGGGGCCGGAGAAATTGAAAGATGTTTTGGAAACTTGCATAACCCCCAATGTGAAGTTACATTGGCCCTATTACATAGAACCCATACATGCACCCATCCCACACACACAATTAGGTACATCATGATTTACTGCTGATGTGCAGATAGGTGCTTTGTTTAACGGAATATATTTAAACATGACTCCCCCTCCATCAGAAAAAAAAAATAAAATCACATAACCCCCTATTTGTCAAGTAGAAAATCACATAGGTCTATCTCAATGTTTGTACTCACCGGACCCTAATAACCAAACCCTATTTTCTAACCCTAATCTTAACCCTAGGTCCTATAGGCCCTATAACCCCAACCCTAAACCTAACCCGTGTTGCAACCGGCCTAATAGCCCTCCTAATCGGGTGACCTTTACAATGGGAGCCATATGTATATCAATGCATATAACGTAGGCCTATACATTGTTTCCGAATTCGGCTACCTTGCTAAACGAACGCGGGAATTCATGGGATCTATGTGGGTGCTTTTGGCGTTACAAGATCGTATTTACATCTACTATTACATACATGCTTGTTCATAAATGCCAAAAGCCTGATTTTTAATGAGTTTCATTGTAGAATTGTCCATAAAATCACGAACAATGCGTAAACACATGCCCTACACATCAACAGCACGTTATTTTTCACTTCCCTTCTCCTCTGCCGAATGACCTGGTACTTCGGCAGTTCTGAGAGGAGGGAACTTCGGCACCGGGTATTTCGGCACCCGGGTGTTTCGGCACAACAGTGTCGCCTGACAACATGGCAGACTTGCGAATTCGCCACCTTACGGAATAAACCGCATGCTCTCTTCCGTAAAGGTTGACGATTTGTAAGTGTATCCGCGAAATCTGAAGGAAACGCGAGTGACCCAATATCTGAGCAAAAACTTTATTTTTAATTATTTTTTTAAAACATTAATAGTCAAATGTTTGCAAAATGTCTCAGGTTTGATGGGATATTACTTGAGGGTAGTGATGAAGCCTTTTAACAGTACCAACAAATAAGCTTTAAACTAAAACGAGATGGAAATATATACTTTAGAAAGTCACACGTGCATTTTTAAATTGAATTATGTTATTTCGAACACGCGCTTATTCCTGTTGTTAATTAAATAGGCTGATGATTCCAATGCTGAAGCATAAACCTGACAGTAGGTAAGGAGGGAATATCGGGGTTTTGTCAAGGGGTGTGAATATTCCCCATTCTTCAAGTACCTGAGCATTATCATTTCGATACAGAATTATATCCTTTTATTCCTTTATATATGCAATACAGTTTTGTTCTTAGTTCTATTATTTGAGGTGCCACAGGGTAACTCTCTCTCTCCCTCTCTGTTAGTCGTGGTGTCAAGAGCACGTCATAGAATGATTAGAGAGTTGTCAGCATATGGTGAAGCAAGTTAAAGTCCAGGAGATGTTTCTGTCTTACTTGAAATACAACTGCAAATGATTGATAATGCTTTGACTAACGTGAATGCATGGTTGATCATTAAACCCAGTCATTTTAAAGCGACTTTAAATCGACGATCAAAAATACTACCAAGTTGTTAAACGGTCGGTAAAGCCTCGATGTTTGACATTTCTAGGAAATTACCTAAGTAAATAGGGGTAGCACAATGTTTAACCATGTTATCCCATGACAGTTTACCACTATGAAGGTTTAATAGTTTAAATAGGAGAAATTTCAATCGTTTTGTTGTCAATTCGTGAATTCCGTATTTGGCATCGGATTCTGAAAGTGAAGTAGTCGAATTTTCTTGTTTTGAACTACAACTCAAACACGACGAAATGGGTACTTTCTGTGATTCATAAGTTTCATATCATATATAAGAACTAAGAATTATGATTACCTTTAAATAAAAAACATTCAGTTGAATAATACCTTACTTTATGTTAACTTCCTTTTGAATGTGTGCTTGAAATATTATAAAGTTTTTAGTACTCAACACCATTTGTCTGTATGAACTAATGATTCACCTATTAATTAAGGTTTGGGCATTGTATTAAATCGTTCGGTGCGATTCAAGAGCCGGTGTGAGGTTAATGCTTCAAACTATATCATTCGACTTCGAAGGAATTACGACCAATGGCCAGAATTTTATTTTTACCGTGTGAGAATTTCTGGAACCAAGCTGAAAATGTTAGAGGATTGGGTGCAGAAAATGTGTCTAGAATAACATCCTAAAAGTCCCCTAAAAAATCCCCTTTGAGCTTGTTTCCAGAAATAAGGGGGCCAAAATTACAGGGGTAAAATTACAAAATATTAGAATTGTCCTTAATGTGTTCCAACATTTTTGTCATGGCCCAAGGATCAATAAAAGGTATAGTTTTTTGCCCCTATCTACAACCTTAGTTTACGTACTACAGACCTAAATCAGTCAAGGGTCATCCTGGGGGTAATATTTCAAAATGATCCAATTTCATTTTCATTGAAACCAGATCAAAATTGCTCGTAGAGTCATAATGAAAACAGAAATGTTCATTCAAAATCACCTAAAGGGGATTCATATTGACATATAAGGCAGAAAGCAGTGACCCCCAATAGAGCCTGTAGAACCCCCATCACACTTGGCCCTGTCATTTTGCAAGTATGAATGACCATTACCTTTTAAATATTCATTTGGGTGTTCATGTACAACTAGATGCAGAATTGAACACATCTTTCAGAATAATCCGACCATTCTGAAATTTACCCCCAGAGATGACCTTGAGCCTTTTTTACCATAGAGTTATTAAACTACAAGCCCTGATAGATAGGGCAAACTATACCTTTTTTAAAAAATCCTTGGACATGAAACACAAATGTTGAAACACATTTAGGACAATTGGAATATTTCGTAATTTTAACCCCTGTCAACTTTTCCCCTTATTTATCTGAAAATGCACCAATAGGATTTTTGGTGGACTTTTGTATACCCAATATTCTAGACCCATTCTGCAACCCAAATCTGACATGTTTCACTTGTTCTCCCAGAAATTTCCACCTTCCATTGGTTATTTTATTAATACGCTTGGCCTAATATCTGGAACAAGTAGTCTGTGTAATAAACTCTCCCATGTTAAATTATACACCTTTGCATCAATCCCTGTGCTTCCCTGCGCTGAATTATATGCGATTACACATCTGATTGGGATCAATTTAGTTTTGATATGGGAAGAGCCTGGAAATAACCGTATTGAACATTTGCAGAAATACCCATTGTTTGTCCGTTTTGAAAATATTTGTGATTATAATTAACTCAACTATAACATTTCGAAAGTGCAGAATATATATAATAATAACAATCTTGATATAGCGCCTAATGCAGAGGCCTCTAGGCACTTCACATAGAAAGGAGCAATATACAAAATAGCAATACGACAAATACAAAAATAGATAAAATTCTAATGTTAAAACAACAATGATATACATCAATTATACACAATTTCAAAATAACTTTAAATTTAATTCAAACATATATATATATATATATTGTGACCAACAGATAGAAGAGAAAGACAACCCAGTTGTCTCCCATACTAAGAACATATGGGGATATACCTGAATCGTCAGCTGTGAGGATCTGTGTGTATGTACCCCACAGCGACATCGGTTAAGTCTTGATCTTTCCTGGATTCAGATGCCTCTAACCCTACCTAAACTGATGAAAACAACTATCCTAGGCAACCGGATTTAATGAAGGTAGAGAATAAGAAAAAGAAATGAAAAAAAAAAATCACAGAATTATAATTAGTGATCGGACTGCATCAGAAACAGGATACGTATCAGGAGCCAAAATGTTGTGTAAATAGGAATGTCTTCAGACGTGACTTGAAAATAGTTGCTGACTGAGCTAAGCGGATACTGTTAGGGAGTTTATTCCACAAATGTGCTGCTGCGTAAGCAAAAGATCTATCGCTATAGAACTTTGTTGATGAGTTGGCTGATTTACTCAGCTGGGAGCAAGAAGATGATCTCAAGGTTCTCGGTGGTGAATACAGCTGGATGAGCTCAGAGATATAGGGTAGGTGACATGCTGTGGATGGCCTTATTGGTGAGAAGTAGAATCTTAAAAACAGCCCTCTGTTTAATTGGAAGCCAATGTAGTTGGTAGAGAGCTGTTGTGATATGGTCTCGTCGACGGAGTTTAAGGACAAGACGGGCAGCTGCATTTTGAACTCGCTGAACCTTGGTCAATTCTCTTTCTGGAAGGCCATAGAGCAAGGAATTGCAGGAATCCAGCAAACAAAGGCGTGTAACAAAGGCGTGGACCAATCTGATTTTTCATCAAGGTACTGTCGAAACTGCCCAATTTTCCTTATTGAGAGCCAAGCAGTTTTGCATAAGCTTTTAACATGATTGCTCATTCTTATTGATGAGTCTAAGATGACACCAAGGTTCCGTGCTTCAGATGACGGATGTATAACAGAATTGCCAATGATCATAGTTGGCTGAGAGTTGCTAGCCGATCTGTTAAAATGAGAGTGAAAGTACAGCATCTCCGTCTTCTTGTCATTTAATATCTGCTTGTTGGATTTACACCAGGATCTGATGTCTGCAATGCATGTTTCAATCTTTTTTATGGCTGCTTCACGATCCCGAGGGTGGAAAGTCAGGTAGAGCTGGGTGTCATCAGCGTAAACAACAAATTGAATACCGTGGGCAGTGATGATATCCTGTAGTGGGGCACTGAACAAGATGAAGTCAATCGGTCCAGTAACCGAGCCCTGTGGGACTCCACAATCTACCGCCATAGGATCTGACGAAGCACCTCTGACTGATATAGATTGAGTTCGGCCATTTAGGTATGACGAGAACCAACTTAATGCTTTTCCAGTAATCCCATACCGTTCAGTTAGACGGGTTAGGAGCTGTTTGTGGTCTATGGTGTCGAAGTCGGTGCTGAAGTCCAGTAACACTAGTACAGCCTCTTTTTGTTTGTCAAGAGCAGTCAAGGTGTCATTCTGCACCTGTAACAGAGCAGAGTCTCAGTCCGTGATATTCCGGTATCCCGACTGCATCGGAGCATGAAGATCATGTATCGATGAGGTAAGATGCTCAAACTGATTCACTGCTTCTCTTTCAATCAACCTTCCGTTCCGAGAAATGGGCAATTAGATATAGGGCGATAATTTTGATAGATGTTGGTGTCCCAACCAATTTCTTCATCCGCGGGATGACAGATGCAATCGCTTGAGAGCTTGGGAAATACGCCCGAAGACAAAAGTTGGCAATCCTTGATTATGACGGTAACATTATCATCTAGACATATTTTTAAGAGACCAACTGGTCAAGGGTTCTAAGTGGCAGGACTGTGACAATTTTTCCCGATGCTAATTTTGATGGTTTCAAGACTCCTCTTCAGACACGTAGAAATTAGCGTGAGTGCTTTGGCATGACTCTTTTAGTTCAAAAGCGGACATAGCGGCATATATCATCATGTAACTGTTACTTACGGCAGCTTCTTGATCTTCTAGAAAAAGTCGGCAACTGGCCCACGGTCAAGAATCTTTTGACATTCTTGGGCAGTAAGCGGGTGTTTCCACTATGGAGAAGTTAACTTCGACTACACGGAAGGTCCGTTGACACAATGTAGTACGCTCTGGTTGGTTATTGATAATTACAAATGACTTGGCTTTAGAAAGGGAAGAAGAGTAAGCTCTTCTTTGAATACATGTGAGCCATCTGAAATCTGGCGCTCCAGCCGACGCGTTTCCGTACTTCTCCGGATGGGGGGCGACGAAGAACATCTGTGTACAAGGTCATGGGACAACGCAGAACTCACAGATCGATTTACTGTGGAGCATGTTCATCAAAGTCCTTAGAATAAGATGTTATTTATTCTTAACATAGAGTCATCACCAACTCACTCGGAAGGCAAACAAAGAGTGACAATATCGTATATCAGAAAGCCGAAAGATGTCCTCTTTTGAGGTTCCCGAATTTTCAGAGTCTGCATGGTGTAATAATGCACTGTGCAGGGTCGGTGAATTTTGATGAAGCACTTGACAGCGTAGTGGTCACGGCAAAGTGACTAATGAGTTGAAACATGGCTCACAAAATTGTCTTGCTTCCAAGTTATTAGTAGATCCAGAGTGTTGTTCCCGATGTGAGTTGGGCCAACAACTACTGTTTCAAGTCAAGCAGATCTAGAATATTGAGAAAGGATTGAGCCTCACGGTCGTCAGCAACGTCAACATGTACACTTAAGTCTCCAGTTAGGATCAATGCATTACCAACAACTGTCAAAGTACCTAAGAAGAGCGGAGAATGCACAGAAACATTGATAAGTAATTATTTTTCTTTGTCGACTTGATTTGGTAGATTATAATAAGTTGAAGGAGTAGAAGGTGATAGATTGTGGACATTCATATATTCCATGGAATAAACCGCAGGTCTCTTTATCCTTCCCTTGATGGAGACCATCCCTAACGATAATAGCTGTTACCTCCGCCTCTTCTGTGACGGCGGGGAGAATGATGAAGCTTATAATTATGGTAAAAGTATTCTTGATTAATCAGCAATAGGCTACACATCTCTCCTCTGCTTATTCTCCAGTCACCAAGAATCAGTGATGGCAAAGATGCCAACTGATTGCGATGACGAAGTCACACAATGCACCGATTTGTTTTTGCCTTGAATAACCTGGCATTCCAGGTAAGAAAGCGTACTTCATTTTGGGTAAGAGGTTAACTATATTTAGCCTTGAGATTAAGTGCTTGTTATAGTTGTGGAGACCGTTCGGCGGATGCGGTTGCGCTGGTGTGGTGAAAATTGTTATTATTCATGTATATGATGCGCTTTGATAGTATTTTGATTTGAGGAAGTGAGTTGCATCACCTCTTGGTGGAATCAATACAAAAAACAATTCAAGAAAGATTGTTTGAAAAGTTGTTGAATAAACAAAACCACATTCCTTAGTCCATAGTCTATCGTTCACATAAAGATGCTTTTCACTTCATAGAGCCTATGACTGTGAATAGCAGCTTTACTCTCATTTACCTTTGCTGTTTCTTCACCCAGCGGTAATGTATTCTTCTCAAGATAGTTCGTGGAATTCTGGTGGGTGGGCCCCTCTCCTCAGAAATCCTCCAAACAGTCTCAAACTAGGGTTCGGGTGTGTATGGGTGTATATGTATGCCTTCTCTATTGATTGTCCCCCAGTTATCACATACTACCCTTTGATTCATTTTTGATAATGTCCCAATAATCACGGTTGGGAGCACCCCCGATTAGTTAGTCGGTGTGTCATGTTGGTGGTGTTCGCGCGGTGGAAGTTAGGATGTTGGGAGTGGCGGCCCGATTCTCTCATGCGGCGGTTAGCGGTAAGCGGTTTGCCATGTTTATGCTTATTCGTATGATTCGTGCATTGTCAATAGGGGACTAGGGTAGAATCACAGGGGCACGTTGCTCGGCTTGAGGCGCTTGGTGGTGTGGACAGAGCCATGGTATTTTGGTGAGAATTTAATGTCAACTATGAAAAGAATTGGTAAAGGGCATTGGATGGAGTCCCACGATACTAGATTTTTGTTGACTCGTCTGTGCAATCGCCAAAGGTATGCCGACCCCAGTGTGTGCGGGCGGTTGGTACGTTCGTAATGGTGCTTAATTGTACCCGTTAATACGGGGGGGTATTGATGTTTGGTTTATGCGTTCAGAAAGGATCTGCCAGCGAGGACTTTTGGTTTGTATATTATGAACGTCCGGGGATATACATACTACTCGTGTTTTGGCAAGCAACAAAGCGTAACCCCACCATGAAGGATGGGCCAAATATGATCATGGGTTCAGACTGGTGCTAGCAAGAAAGTGGACGGATCCACCCTCATCGAGGGTAGTTGGGATAGTGTAAAGATGCCTTGGGTGGAGATTGACGTTATGGCGAATTAAGAAAAAATTAGATTAAAGAATGCTTAGGCGAAAACTGGTATAAAGATTAGCGGCGGGGATGTTGGGGCATGTATCGTAGGTTGAACTAAGACGAAGGTGGAGTGGGAGTAGATAGGCCCGCGTTTCTGTAGGGTATGGCCCATCAAATAGTCGGTGTACGGTTTCAAATTAGTGCTGGGTGGTCAAAAAGTGTTGTGCCGAGTGACTTGGCACAGGAGTCAGGGGATTTATTAGTGATGGAATTCTCCGGAATGATGAGGGGCTGAAGGGTCGCCCGTCCTGCCCTGTCATGGCACACGGTACAAGAGCGCACGCAGGCTTCAGGGTGACGGAACGGATCGTCGGGGCCTATCCGCCACACGCCCAACCCGTAATACGGCAATCTGTGGACGAGTGAATGAGGGACATAGAAAAGGAAAAGGGGAAAGAGCTGCATAATAGTGGTTTGAGTTGCCATAGTACAGCATCTGGGGGTTTGGTAAAGATTGCACCCAGGAGGAGGCAGCTCAGTTTATTGTTTCCGTCGGCTTGGAAATTCATCAGCTCCAAGGCGGGATCAGGGCATTTTTTTACATCGACAAGATCCCTAAATAGTGATAATATAAAAATGAATGGGGCGGAAAAACGCTGACGTGATCCTGGCACCAAAGGTCGCCTATTGGTCAGGGAACCAGTAGTGGTAGAAGTTCCGCAGATGGAGCGTCCGGAGCATAACGTAGGGCAAGCAGGGGGGCCTAGAGGCGGGTACGAACCTCCTGACAGTTAGGGCTCAACCCTAATGGTCACATGTCCGTGGCGTGGGGCGGAATTAAAGGAGTACGGACGCCACCAATGTTGGGCTTATGTGCAGGTGCCTGGTGGCCTCGAGGCAGAGTTACATAGTATCGTAGGATAGGGAGGGATAGGAATGATCGGAAATGTTGTGTAATTTCGTTAAGTCATAGATTAACTAAAGCAGGAGTATTAAAACTTGGTGAGAGAAAGTGAGGGGGGATAAACAGCACGGGAAGTGAGGCGTGACCGCACGTCCAAGGAAGGAGTGTTAGACGGATGAGGGCCTTATGTTTGTGCTTTTTTGGGTCATGAAACAACAACAATATTACAAAATGGAGAAAGGATGCCCGGTGGGAGCCGCCCGTGACACAGGCAATGCACCACCGGAAAATATTTGACGAGAGGAACTCGGCAATATTGACGCACAGGGCCCGGGATAAAGGACATGCTCAACTTACGAAGTGAGTAGGTGCTAAGTTGAACCAACGGGCAAGAGCATGATAATAAATCGAAGAAGAAACAGCAAGTGAATACCAAAAATGATGGTAAGGAAGAGGTCAGTGACAAGCAAGCAAAGCGAGCACATTGTAACCTGTCATAGCAAGGCACTACCAAAATGAGTGTCAGAGACCAAGCAGCCTCAGACAGATGCCAGGAGACGGGAGCAACTCCAACGCGAGAAAAAGCAAAGAAGTTACACCAACAGGGAAATTGGTGCACACTTGTTGGAACTGAAGAGAGCGTACGGGATAACATTCACCAAAACGAGAACCAGAAGTTCAGAGGATCCACGGAAGCAGGGGAAAGAAGACGCCGAATCAAAAGGGAGGGGTGGCAAGGGCATAAGATAAGCGGCCCAAGAAACGAGTGGGAGGAATAAAGAAAAAATGTAAATTCTGCTTTATTCAAATGGGTGTCGGGTGAATCGGATTACCTCAAACAAGAAGGCGAGAAATATTGCCGGGATTTGAGGATCGGGGAGCTGTGAAGTACCAGAGCTGAAGCCCCAAAGGACGGAGGTGGTAAATAACTTGTAAGTATGAGGCGCATAAGGTTCCGTTAAGATGAGCGTACCATCCGGAGCAGCGAGAATGCCACACGCGCATGCCACATAGTGGACAGGCCAGAACAACGCACAAAAGCAGTGTCGATGGTGAACGGAACATGTACGCATTAAGACGAAGCATCGAGTTAGTTCAAATATTAAGCTACGTGCAGAGTGAGCACAACCATAATAAATACCACGCATCAACAATGTGATTTACAAAGACGCGTCATAGTACTAAAGAAGGGAGGGGGAGCAAACAGCAGCAGGCACCACAAAAGACAGGGGGGAGAAATCACCCACCCGAGTAAAATAAGTCGTTGGGATAAGGGGAGACCATGAGACGAGCTTCGGTGTTCCTGCCAGAGTACCTCGCGCAAAAACCGAGGCAAAAGAGGGAGCCAATCAACAAAATATTCCACGTCCAGAAGGGCCCGCTGACACCCGGGCGAGATGTGCTATCCGCAGGCAGCACAAAGACATAAATGTGGGCGGACTAAATAGAAGCCATGCAACAAACGGTCCAAAAACGCGGAATCTGGTTTGAATAGGGAAATAAACACTGTAGCAACATCGCTGCAGGTGGCACGCGGAAAAACAGGGATGCGCGGTAAGGACAGGGCCGGATCAGGAGGAACGGAACACACCTGGAGAGAAATTGGGATGAGCGAGGCGAGGCCAAAACACCAGGACCCTGATATAGCAGGGAGATGGAGTGCAGTCACCACCACCCTCATAAATGCTGCCAAGAGTGGTAATGAGGGCTGTAGTAAATAGGTGGACAGGGAGCGAGCAATCCCACAATACTGGAGTGGGAAGACGGAGGGGAACCGATTCGATCGCCGAACAGGTTCCCGAGTGGGGTGCTCCCACCAGAAGGATAAAGTACTCAATGGGATCCACGTTCATGCGGGAGGCCACAGTCCGGCTAACCAAACAAGAACCCAACACTAGTAGGTACAAGGGGCGGTGAAAGTATGGGAGGCTAGTCCGCGAGGCATCGAGGGGGGGGAGCGGGCAGTGAAGACCTGGTATTTGACCAGAGGGCGAATAAAACTGGCAAAAGTAGGGGGTTGTGCCAAACTTTGTCAGAAAAGCACGATATAAAACAAAGGGCAAAAGGACACGCCCGAGTTCGAAGTAAAAATCTACAGGAAGGCACCAACTGGGGGATCAATGATTTAAGTGGGAGCGGATAAGGATCAAAAAGACGGGGGAGATAGGGGGATGCGGGATTCAAAGTACGCCAGAATCAAGTCAATAATGGGGATATGTGCATATACAGACAAATAAAACAATGTAACAAGGCCGGCCGAACACCAAAACAACGATGGAACACAGAGAAAAGAATAGCAGGTACTGTAGGTAAGTAGGCCACGGTGGTAGAAAAGGGGGGTGGGGCCCGCTGCGGAGTAAGAGGCAGTGCAACACACAGTGTCCGCGAACGACTCGGAAGACGCAGCACGGTGTCCCGGGAAGCCGGCAGGAAAGTACCGAACTACGAAAGGCAAGGGGGACATGACAAGAGGGGGGGAAATCCCAGGCTGGGGGGCAGCGGGTGCCACAAGCGCCGAGCCGGGCGGTGGAAGGAGAGGGTGGAAGGAGGGTCGGGGCCGCTGAAGGAGCAGGTGCCAGCGAGCGGAACCGAGCAATTCCGGGCCAAACAGCCAACCTGAACCTCGGGGGAACAATGAACCCGGGACAAACGACGGCTGAACAGGGGAATGGGGGAGAGCAAAAATGAAGCTCGAAGACGAGACAAGACCACCTAGAGAGATGGGAAAAAAAGCGCATAAGTCCCCGAGGGTTCATGACTGTAAAGAGCCTTAGGGAAAATAAAAAAGTAGAAAAGGGAGAGGTGCGCAGCAAGGTCCGGGGGGAGTTGAGGAGCTGGAATGGTCACGATAGGATCTATGGGCCTGCGCGGCTATGACAGACAACATGAATGAAAATTTGCCAAAAGCCAATGTCAGCGGAAGGCTGCCGGTGCTGGGAGACAAAAGGCATCTACTTACCATGGGAACGAAACTATGAGGCGCGGGAGAGAGCCGTGATCCGTCCCCATCTGGCTGATTGAGGGAAAAATACATAAGAACTGAGTGCAACAAGGGGAGGTGGACATGAGGCATATCAAACAGAAAAAGCAGTCAAGGCCTATGGTGCGAATCACAGGGTGGCGGCCCAGTCGCCCCCCAAAATATATTTCAAAACTCAAGATCGTGGGAACCAGCTATAGATATCCTAATGAATTAAAGGGTTAAAATCAGGACAATTAGGCGCAAACAACCGGCCCGAACAATGTTAACAAGTATGTTATCAGCAGGGGTGGTGCCAGTGCAGGGGGTTAACGAAGACTCAGCATCCGACATGTACGACCTTAAATTTCAGGTTGATCGGCCGAATACTGAAAAGACAAGCCGGGTGGTGATAAAAAATACCTTGACAATTATTGTAGAAAGCCCAACCGGGTTGGAAGATATTAACGTGAAATTAAGGCTGCCTGTTGGTCGTGCTCATCTCCGCAAACCAGAAGTGTTGGAAGCTTTGGATCCATAGAATTTAGATTAAATAATTTCTGTGAGTCCGTTGGTCCGACGTAAGGGGCAGGGAGAGATTTCCAAAGTCATCCAGATTTTGCGGTAAGAGGGGGGGGGGGGATTTCATGGGGATAGACGCTAGCAGATGTTTCTGCCTTTGTTTGGTGCAGAAAATTCTTAAAATGAAAATAGCATGGATGAGGGGTGGGAGCTTTTGGTTTCGATGGAGGACATTGGCTGAGTTCCGTGTGTGATCCATTCAAAATTGGAAATTGCACAATTTTTTGTAGGGCGATGACAGTGTCTCGTGGTGATGGTCTTACTTTACAGATATGGGGGTGTTTTTGATATGAGGCTTTGTACCGCTGCCAAAATTCGAATTGTTCAAATTATTTTAGATCACCTGTTATTTTAAAAAATCTCTCCGTTAGCACCTTTATATAGTGTCGGCTGTACTAATACCACAGACTTGTAGTGCCAGTGCTAATACCACGGGCGAGCCACGGTCGCCAGAGAGGATATCGTGCTGTCCCACGATGTTTGCTTCCGGGGGAGTCTTTGTACTGTTGGTAAATCGTGAGATGAAAAAGACAGCATTGGCTAAATTAACAGTACCGATCACAACCAATTTTAAGGAGGTTCTTCACTGACGGATTCCACCTTACTCTCGGTGCAAAATGTTCCGTTGAATCGGGTAGCATTGTGGAAGCTACTGATGTCTTCTCTTCGGGTCGCCCAGGGAGGATGGATGTCATGGAGTTGACTCCGGTTTGGGTTGTTTTGTATTAATTTTTTGTATTAGTTTATTAAAAATTTCGTTATGCTTACCCTTTGGGTCATTTTTCTTTATTTTTCGGGGGGGGGGTTTATTTCACTGGGTGGTGTTAATGTTAAAAGTATCTTGAGGGCGTGTCGTATTTTTCAAATGGTGCCCACTGTCGCTTTTTTTTTTCTTCTTCTTTTTTTATATATTAAAATATTCAATCTACCTTACTGATTATCGCTAATTAGCTTTCAAAGGTATTGATTGCATTTTGTGTATTTTTTCTTGATTCACGCTCACTGCCATATTGTTTGCCAACATTCGTCCGTCCCGTCCGCGACTTGTCTCGTAATGTCGTCGTCACACTCTGACTCCTGTTTATGTGGTTTGTAATCTTGTGTTGATGTGGTGTTGCTTCACGTACTTTTTATTGCTTTTTGTTTTATTAGTATGTAACTTTAATTTTGGTGACCTAATATTTCTCGAGCTCTGCTCTGTTTTGGTCTTCCCCCATATTATGCTTTTTGTAGTTATTACACTGATTTGATGGAAAAAATAAAAATGAAAACTGAACCTGGTAAATTTTTCTGATGCAAGTCCTCATAGCAAACCTACGTTTTTGTGCTTGCCAACCAGGCTTCAACGAAATGAAAAGCACCCATGGTAGCAAATGATGTTATGAAAACAAGACTAAAAATATTACAAGAGTTCCAAGAATTAGTGATAGATACTATGGATGCCAAACAGATGGGCAGGGCTGTGTTCGTGATCAGCGCCACACAATGGCAAAATTGAAATTTTAAAAACAAATTGTGTACAATTTAGTACACCACGGCCAATGGTTATCCAGGGGGTAGGCGAGATATCTGCTGAACCAGGCAATTGTCCAACCCTGCAAGGAAGGTTTGTGGGCAGGTTCAGAGAATCTCGGCCAGAGGGGGATAGGCTGATGGAGGAAAAAAGAGGACAATTTAAATCTTACACAACTTATCAAGTTACTTAAATTACTATTTAAATTAAAAGAAAAAAATCAGTAATGATGATGGAAAATACCCAAGCACAACAAACAACCAACAATAAAAAAAAAAAATCAGCAATGATGATGGAACGTACCCAGCAAACAATTGAACTAACTAAAATATAATTTTTAATAAGTTTAATAAACAGTGGATTTTGTTCCATTTTTCAAAAACATTTTATAGTGTGTAACAGTTTGTTTTGTCATGAAACATTGATCTTAACCGGAATGCTTGGCTTGTATATCTGTGTCATCTATATTATAGAATGGAGAGGACCTTATAGCAGGATCTAGCAGAATCTATGACGAACGAAACTCAATTCAATGCACGCGAGATCAAGTAAATGATTACAACCCGAGAATAACTTGGTAAATATTCTATAGAAGCTGGAGAAACTGGCGAGCACACGCCCAACTTTACCTCCCTTAGTCTTTATTTAGTTCCTGCACAGCGCCCACCAGGAAACTGGCGAACCACAGAACTAAATAAAGGACGATAAAAATTACACCCCCCCGGTCTCATCTACTCAGAAAAAGGCGTGAGGTCACTAGGTTAAAGGAAAAATCATTGGTGGAAGATAGACCCTGCCCATGTCTTGAAAGAGATCATATGTATTAATGCACTCCTTACTAATTATTGCATCCATTGTATTATCTTGTACAAATGTACAAAACACACATTTGAATTCTGGAAAGTAATGTAATGAACCCCGCAGAAAATGCAAATGTGTGCCGTTTAGTATATAGTATATTTAGTTTGGAATAACAAACAATTAGCTGTTGACACAACATTTCTACCCATATGTATAATTAGTATCATATATATAGAAGTAACATGATAATGCATTATCTAAATTTCTTTTACTGTTTGCCCAAAAATCATTTTTTCGGATATCAGTAATAAATTATCAGTAATATATCAGCAATATATCACATTGATAATCAGTATATTACATGTCTACAAGAATATACATTTTTTCCTGCATATCAGACTCCAGGTACAACAAAATTATTCCAATATAAGCCGTTTGTTTTGTCATGAAACATTTTTAAAACGGATCGTTTTGCAAATGAGATCAATATGTTTATCCATTCAAAACGGACGTGAGGTCATACGTTTATAACATATCATTCTTCCGAAGGTAATTACGCCACATCTGGAAAACAGGTAGTCCTTAATAATGACACTCCATGATACCATTATTGCCTATTTTGCACCAATTCCCTCTGTTAATGAAGGTTATCGCATTCCGTGACGAAATTATATAGCGATTATTGGCTTTAAGTGTTGGCCACGTTGAAAGATGTATTACAGATGCGGAATTAAGGGTGGAGTTCTTATAAGATTACGATTCTGGTATTAAGCATGCTGAGCGGCAATGGAAAGAAGATTGTAAGAGTGAATTTGAAATGTATTTACAAATAGGAAAACTCATGCCTATTCATGGAAAAAGATAATTCAGGTATAGTGCCAACTCAGTGAACCCGATTCCTTTAGAAGTGCCTTTTCCCAGGAGGTGTAACAAAAAATACTTTGGTGTATATCTGAGAAATATATCACGCCCAAGTACAAGGCTCAATGCCACTAAATGACCAGAATTTCAATGTGGTTTTTAGTTATGATCACTAAACGTAAAGTGCATCGGAAAGCCCAGCACGAGATGCTCTATCGTCTGATAGTGAGCTTATAAATGAATGAAAATCCAGTATAACCACAGTAGCCAAAATACGTTCTCTGAACGTTTTGTGAAGTTTTGTTTACGTTTTGTGAACGTTTCCTCGAAAAGTTTTCTGGACGTTTATGTGGGAAGGTCAAGAACCGTGGTAAGAACTTCATTAAAAAAACTTTCTAAACCGTTATGAGAACGTTCAAAACGTGAAAAGAACATTTGATTAAATGCCTAATTAATATAATAATTAATGAAAAAAGTAGAAAGAAATTCAGTTAATATGTAGGTGTTTAATGCATGGTTAACGACATTGAACACTTGCACTTGATATTTGATAGGACAGAAATTATATCACTGACCTATTCGGGGAGGAGAACCCGCGTGGAAGTCTGAACACTTAGCCATTACACCAGCTAGCCAACTGGGTAACTGGTTCATTTCTATTTATATAGTCTAGATGTTTAGCAAGGGAGTGTTTTAACTATTTTTGCCAAATTAAGTGATCATTCTATAAAGCAGCTTTTAGTATAGGACATCCTGTTTTACCTTAACTAAATAATTAACCCTAACCCTATAATGTCACAGGTACGTGCTTAAAAAACGTTTACAAAACGTCTTGCAAAAAACGTTCTTTGTGTTTATTGGGTAACAAAAAAAATGGTTTTCTATTAATTATTATGCAATGTTTCATGAAATGGATGTAACAAATTAATATTCCATGATTGAAAAAATGTAGTCAAGTTATAGTACAGAGGTCAGAAAAACGGTTAACGAAAAGCTTTATAACTTTACCAACGTGATTTTAATTGAAAACATTCTGGGAAGGACGTTTTATACACGTCAAATAGTAACCTAGAGTACAAGGCACAGTACACGAATTAACATCTGGAAACCGTCTTTAAGGTCCTTACCGACAGGAAAACGGATGATACCAAGTTATAACATATTTAAAAAATTTTTTAATTTTTCTTTTTTTATTTATTAATTAGGTTAAAAAATACGTTTTACGAACGTTCAAAAAAACTTCAATATGTTGGTTTACTTTACAAACGTTCAGAAAAACTCTCTGACATGTCTTAAAAAAACATACCTAGCGGGCAAACAAACTGAAAACATGGTTATGTAAGTAAATAGCGCACTACAAACATCTAGAAACCGTTCCTCTAAGGTCCCTAAAAGAACCATTTCAAGCAAAAATGTCTGCAAATGGACCAAAATATAACGTATTATAAAACCTCGATAAAAAATACGTTCTTAAAACGTTACAGAATACGTTTTAAGAACGTTGTAAAATAACGTCGACAGGTTGGTTTATTCGTTAACGTACAGAAAACGTTCCGAAAAGTTTTTAAAAACCGCAAAGAAAGTAAACATACGAAAACGTGTTACAACGTTTTCTGAACGTTTTAAAGGACCAAAACTTAAAAACCAAATCAGAACCGGGGAAAACGTTCTCTGAACGATTTGTGTTTGCTGGGAACCCGTGTTTTCGGATATTTAAAGACTTTTTCGGATTGCCAGCAAGAAAGTTGTGCACCACAAAATTTGATATAATAAAGAAGTTTGCTAATGAACCAAAATTCACAAACCTATCCCTTAAACGCAAAATCAGTAATGAGTAATTCCACCAACTACGGTCTATGTGCGTTTTTTTTTTTTACTTTGCGTGTTCTAACCCGTTGTGGATGTGTGTGCGATTACCACGCATCAAAATGAGAGTATTTGATAATCCCTGAAAACGAATATGAGAAAACACTATCTAAGCTTTGAAAGACAGTCCTCATAAAACATACCAGTGAGCGATAAATGTTGTCGATGAGGTTGTCTTGAAGAGATTTGATGCACTATCCTTGTTTGAAAAAAGCTTCTGTTGACCATATGATTACCTGCCTCTGCCTTGCAGAGGTGTAGTGTCTGTTTTAACCAGATTCCAATCGCAATTAACTTCTGGGGTCCGTTCGCGAACCTCATGCGTAACCCTACGTGTATACTAACTCATGCGTGTCCTACATAATAGACCTTTTCATACCATTACACAGTCTTGGACAAGGGGTCCACGCAGGCATGACATAGTATGCACGTAGATTTACGACTGATTTCGCGACGGACCCCCTGTCATCTGGGTAAGTGCCAAAGCCCATAGTACGTCGACAATTATTAAATAGTGTTAACAAGGATTAAAATTGAATACATTGAATTTGGTGCCAACTGTTCAATAGAATTGGTCTGGGCAAAAATCTTGATTTCTGTAGCCCTATGTTGCTCTTTTATTATCTTCACATAAACGATATCTAGTCCAGACCGCAGTACGATTTTAAACGAGAAGTTGTATGACGAGGTTAGCTATATCGGTTAAATAGTTTATATTGATAAATATCATTTTGGCTGTGTGCAGTTCTTAGCGAATAAAATACATGTTACGTGGTTTCAAACACATTTCACTACCCCTGCAAAGAACCTCTGCATAATTGTTTCTTGAAACCAAAACATTTGAGATGGTCTTAATATACTATCTCTCTGGTATCTATCTCTATTCTGTCTAGATCCCTCATTTTTCTCTTTATATGTTTTTTTCCTTCTGCCTCAGTCTCTGAATGTTTTTTCTAGGCTATAATCGATCTTCAATAACACTAATAGTAAAGGCTAAAATTTGATGATATAAATTATTACCATACATATTACAAAGGATAATAAGAAGCCTCACATCAACAGGGCTATTTTAAGCCGATTCCCTATAGAAATAAAATCCTATCTGGTACAGGAGGAAAAGGCATCATGCTCCATTAAGCATGTGCACGTTGTATTGAACCATGCAGCCTAAGGCTCGACATGATACAACCTGGGTTACGAGTTACGAACATCAACCTAGTATTACAATGCTTGTAACTGTGCCATTCTTACCGACTTACAGCTGAACGGAAATATATGATGATAAATCAAAGGTATAACGTCATTAATATAAAACCCAGATATATGTATCTTTTGTGTGTAGTGTAATCGAATATTCTGTAATCGAGCATTGTTAGGGCGTAAGGTATGATATCGCTACGGCTTCGTTGCCCAGATCCGCATAAAATGTTGGTATTGGTGAGAGAACATGGTGTGCCAATTTTATTTTTTTCCAAAAAGTCCGCTTTTTTTAGAGATATGTCACGTAATGCGTTTTCAAATTCCCATAGACTTTGTACAGGGGCTGATTTTGGCAGTATAGAAAATGGGGCAATTTTGTGAAAAATTACACATTTTATTTCAATTATTTCTCAAGTAATTGATGAGTTATAAGATTTTAAGTGTTTGTTTTTAATGGTTAAAGGAATATCAAAAATCCATGTGTGTCATCAAAATCAAAAACAAAGAACAGGTGGTCGCAACAAAACTTTTTTGTTGAAGTATTTCTAGAAATACTGAAGTATCCACATTTCATAATTTTTCCTAGAAGAAAACTACAACTCCCTTGGTGATGAATAAGGTGTCATATGAAAGGAAATAAAATTTAGAAAATTCTCACGTTAGATTTTTTCAGATTGAGTGTTTCTATTTGAAATAATAGGTGTTTTTAAATTTCCTTAAATTATTTTTCCCTAAAATATTTGTTTCTAAAGAATTAAACATTTGATTCAAAAAAGCCAACGTGATATTTTAGGTATTTTGATTATACACACACCCCTAAAGTTTCAGCTTAAAAGCACCTTCCATTTAGGCTGGGGAAAAAATATTTATTGTAAAAATTAGGGAATTTTTAAAAAAAATTAATAAAAACACTAAAACAAATCATGCAGTCTTGAAACTGCAATAAAATGTGAAGGAGAGTTCAATCCTTATCATAATCAAGTTTGGACTAAATTCAATCAGGGGTTTTGATTTTATGGTCATTTTTCTGTAAGACCATTTTATCCGATGATCCTACCGTAAGCCCTGAATTGGATTCCTTCTTTTAAAATTATCAAAGTGAGCTTTCGGTTTCATGCTGCTTCCATGGCCTATTATTGCCCATCCTGCGTGCAATAAAGGCCTTATATGACCTTTGGGGCAACCTATGCATCTACTAAAGGTTTTAACTAGAGTTTTAAAATAGTTGAACGAGGTGCAATGGATTGTTTCTGGCAACACGTGCAAACTTCTAACGAGAAGACGTGGCCAATTTATAACACGTTCTGCCTCAATTGAGACTCAATCAAACCACTCCATATCAATCTACCTTAATAGAAGACTGTGATAGCAAATAACCTCTGAAAATCTAATTATCAGTTGAGCGAGCGCTACAACTTCCGCCTTGTAATGCTGACCCTAATACATTTTCTATGGTATATAGGATACCTTGCTTTCCTTTAAAAACAATCTTAAAACACCATGGAAATGGAGAAGAGATTAATTGCCTAATTGAAAGATACGAAATTACTTTTGTATGTAAGAAACTTAAAATTGCAAATTTTATTATTTTTTTTTTATTTTTTTATTTATTCATTTGGCAGACACAGCACAAAGCAATACCAGATACATAATAAAAAATAATAGAAATACAAATAAACCTTATGAGCTGCAGGAGGTGCTGAGAAGCACAAAAAGCACTGTCCACCAAGGTGCAGCACTCCCTACTCCGAAAGATCCCAAGACAACTTAGAAATTCATACATCAAAATAATTGCACACATCAAATTCCAAAGTTTCCCAAAATGAACTAAACTATGCAAAAACAAATATTAAGACCAAAGGTTGATATAGTACAAAATTAAAATATGCTAAAAATGTACATGAATGTGTGTGTGTATGTGAGTATGTGTGTGTGTGTGTGTATGTGTATGTGTGTGTTTGTGTGTGTGTATGTGTGCATGTATGTGTATGTAGGAGCTATCTTTGTGCATGTGTATGTGTCCACAATGCCTGTGGCAAGTAATGTAAGTGCATTGCAGTTGAGGTAAATGAGTGTTATGTGAGTGGTATTGATAAACAAAACCTAGATTTTCTTAAAATGTTCCGCTTATAAGAGTTTTTAAAAGAACTAATACTGCAAGTGATGAGTGAGATTCTAATGAGACGAGGGAGAGTTAACCAGATAACAGGGAAGCTGATAAATAGGCTATTTTTGTAGGCATCGGTTTTTGGAGTGACATCGTGTTTGAAAGTAAGATTCACCGTGTTCCTATGATTGACACTCCACTGGAAAACTGAAAGACAAGATTTTATTAGACACGAACATGCAAATGATACTGATAAATAGTCCCTTCTAAACTTCAGCTTAGAAAGATTAAGACTACACAATCTGTCACCATAAGACTGTTCCCCCCTGCGTTGATCTAAAATCAGCCGAGTAGCCCTATGCTGAATTTGCTCTAATTTCTCAATATTGCATTTACGGTACACATTCCACACAGGTGCACATAACTGGCATTATAAGGCTACTGTAGAGCTTCAGAAGAACAGCTGGGTTATTTTTCCCAGCAACCACCCTAATAAAACCCAGTAACTTATTACACTTTTGACAACTGCATTTACATGACAATTCCAGGTCAAATCACTAGCAACTATCACTTCTAAAAGGCGAAGAGTGTCAGTTGTTACGAGTTTGGTATTATTTACATAGTAAGAAGGAATAGGCTTTACTTTGCGCCGTGTAATGCACATAACTTGACACTTTAGAGGGTTTAATTTAAGAGCATTATTGTCTGACCACCAATTTAATTTATCAAGATCGGATTGAAGCACGACAAAATCAGTACTACTTCTGACTTCCTTGAAGAAGAAAGTGTCGTCAGCATATTGGTAGATAGACGAATGCATATGAAGATTGAGATCGTTAACATAAATGTTGAACAAGAGTGGCCCCAGCACAGATCCTTGAGGGACTCCTGATAAAACATTGATCCACTCTGAGCTGGAACCACGAAACATAACACGTTGCTGTCGACAGGTCAGGAAAGAAGTTACCAAATTTAGCATGGAACCACAGATACCATAGGTTTTGTTTAATTTAGTGATGAGAACATGATGAGAAATTGAATCAAATGCCCGACTGTAGTCCACTGAAATCAGATCAATACGTGCAGTTGGATTTGAACGTCGATCAAGGGCTGCCAGCCATTCAGTATTCAATGAAACTAAAATGAAACTATTCATAACTTGTTGAAAAAGTTTGTTGAAAAAGTTTGCAAGAACTTTACACACTTGTCAAAACTTTAGGGAATTTTCTGGATAGAAGCATGTGGTCACTCATATGCATTGTCAAAAAGGCAAGTCAAACCAAAATAATATGTTTAGATAGGTTTGCTGTCATAGCTCTTTCAATTTTGGAGAAGACCAAAAAATTGTACATTTTGGAAAGCTGTCAATACAACAAATCCCAAAATAATGTTAAATTAAGAAATAAATCATTATTTTCAAAATAATGCTCACAAAATGTATTTTCACCGGTTGGTCTCCAGGCTCACCCGTGTTTCCGGTTGTAACCGGTTTCTAGTGTTCAATTAAACACTGTTCAACGACCTTCGACCTCAAGTCCACCGACGGTTGAGCTTTGAAGTCTCCAGTAGGTGTGTTTTTGTTTCAATAAAGAACAACAAAACATCCATAGCTCGTTTCTTTCATGCAGCGAGGTTATTCCAGGTAGCCTGTCTCCATTCTTTAAATAATTGGTGACTTATCACGATCCTCGTGGTTAATAATCCACAATTAACTTCGTCATTCATCTTATATTACAAACATATTTTCATGTAATTTAATCTTTTTTGATTGCGTGTTTAATTAGTTCGTTTTGTTGTGTTTTTTGTGTGTGTGAAGGGAACCTTTGACCTTTGCAAGATCTTACCGATGGCTAATTTCATATGTTTACAACATCAGTCACAGCGTATCGTCATTTATGTTGGGCTATTATGGATGGTTAAACGAAAGACAATGAAGGGTGAGTTCATTGACCATATTTGGGCCACTTCTATATTGATCAGCTTTACTGTCCAAGTAGAAGCAAGCGGGAGCCTTTAATCGTACACACGGACCAAACATGACTTAAATACATCTCTTTAGGGACCCTTCGAAATAATTATGAATGTCGTTGCCCGGTGGGTCCTCGGCCGTTCGTGCGGTGGAATAAAACTTCTATTATGAACAAAAATGATAGCGATATGCATTTTTTTCAGAGTCCACATTGCAAAAATAAATGTCTTACTAATATACATTTATGAACAGGTTCTAAAATCAAATACGAGATTTGAGAAATAAAAACAAATATAATTAAACTTTGAGGTTTAAAAAGATGTAATAAAATCTTGAGGTTGAGAACAGAATACAGTCAAATGTTGAATTTTCAGAAAAAGAATAGGGCAATAAAATCATGATTTAAGAAAAATAAGTGCAATTAAAATGGTAGGTAAAAAAAACAATAGAAAAAATGAAACTGTGACTTTTGAAAAAGGATACAATAACATATTAATTGTTGAAAAAGAAGAGTTACAATAAAAATTAAGAGGTTTGATGGGAAAAATGGATTCCAGCACATATTGAGGTTGAAAAAGAATAAGTCAACAAAACGGTCAACAAACTGTAATTATGGTCGTCTTTTTGCGGAATGCAGCATCCTAAATTCCCAAGACATTTTACGATCGATAGCTGGTGCGTTTCTCAGTTGGAATCCATGTACATTGCAATTTGTATCCCTCCTTGAAAAGTAAAAAAAGCTCATGAAATCTTGGCTAAGTATGACATCCATTAGCGACTGGTTTCGAAAACGAAATTCCGGATAAAGAGGCCCTGCCCGGGGGGGCTAGTATTTGGGCTTACGGTCTTCCACGGCAGTGGAAAATATCTCCTGAGCAATTTTCACAAACTTATTTTTTGACGTCATTATTTCAATATTTGTGGAACACGCTACATGAGAGAAAATTCAGCTCTGCAAATAAAAGCGTTATTTGACCATCTCTGCCTGTACATAAGTGATGATAAGACTGACGGGTTATAAGGTTACATATGTGTGACAAACCATACTAGGAAGTACATTAGACGCGTCAAAAGCCATCAGAGACATGTCACGTTTTGACATCTTGTTTTAATGCTAGCATGACGAAAAGCCTTTGAGCCTTCTTTCAACGATACATTATTCAGTTCGTAGGCAGCGCTATTTTGCACCGGTGATTTAGAGCTTTTGGCGACTTTGTTCAGTATTGGCGGCATTCGTCGGAATTTCTCACCCAGGCATTGTGAAGGATTTTATATTCAATAAGCCATCAGTATATAGCGATTAAAATGGAATTGTTGAGAGCAACGCATACTTCAGCTTTAAAAAAACTAAGAAGCCCTCTTCAAGGCCCGTTGTATCCCATGCTATATATATAATATATATATATATATCTTCTTAAACAATCATGTTGGGCATTTAAAAGCCACTCAGGCAACCCCCTGATTTTACTATTTGTAAATTTGATTGGACTAAATTAGGTAATCCACTCTTCTTCCCC
The DNA here is from genome assembly GCA_023653785.1 of Ophioderma brevispina. Taxonomy (NCBI): domain Eukaryota; kingdom Metazoa; phylum Echinodermata; class Ophiuroidea; order Amphilepidida; family Ophiodermatidae; genus Ophioderma; species Ophioderma brevispina. Next base: position 78,866 of record JAMKCH010002882.1, on the reverse strand, counting down.
TTCGTCCTCTTCTTGTTCTTCTTGCTCATATTCTCCTTCCTTCTTCCTCTTCCTTATCCTTTTAGAATTTTCTACAATTGAATTCCTGGTTTTTGCAGATAATGCTGGATTTTCAAAATCAAATCTTTTTTTATTAAAAACATTTCTAAATCTTGATTTGTAATCGATTAACTGCGTATTTTAGATGGTTGAGCATTGAGCTTGCCTTGATCAAAAGAATATTCACGTATTATCTCCAACCTGTTTAATGCATCATTTTGTCCAAATTGTCTTTTTTCTGTATCTAACGGTGGTCGCCAGAATTAGTTCTAAGCCTACCCCGATCTTACATGACTCAAATAAATCTTACCAGGCTGGATGGGTGGATTATGTTCCCTACAAAAGTATACTGTGAATGAACAATGACCGTCAACACCTTTTTGAAATTAATTTCCTATATACCAAACAAATTCTTAATTCACAAGCACCTGTTGTGTTTGTGGGTTGTGAAAATAAGATAAATAATTGAAATCAAACGGATATTGATGAATTCAAAGTTGGGAAATGTAGATGTGAATTTTCTCAAAACAAAAGAGTTTCTGTATACAGTTATCCAGTGCTCAGCTAATTACGATTTCATACTAGATAGATTTGTTTTGTAACCTTCAAACGCACCTGGTTCATACCAAACCTTAACCATAGGCCATTCCTTTATTAATATAATTGCGGTTTTCAAAAAGAATATAAACACATTTGGAGTGAAAGATGTATCATCCCATGTTTCTTTTTTACGCCAGTACAAAGAGAAAAATACGTAAAACGTTATCTGTACAATAATATCTTTCGTATGTCCCTGGGCATCGTAATTCTAGAGCGATGACTTTCGATGTGTATACTCAACGAAGAAATGTTGCTTGTTGTCAAAACATACTTCTATTGCTTTTCTCCTAAATCCAAGTTTAATTTCCCTTAGTGTTTAGCCTGCAAGATCAACATTTTATTTCAATACCATTGGCTTCTGTTTCAATTCAATTTTATCCAGTCCCGTATTGTATTACAAACGATCGCTGTCAAAACTTTGTAGAATCGCTCTAAGCCAAACGTTCACGACTATGTTATCTGCAACGAACCCCCGAGACGAAATAGAAATGTTTCTTCTTAAACGCCATGTACTGTCTATGAAAGGCGGTTGCTTTAAGTAATACTACGAATAATGAAAGCAGATGCTTGCATGGTTAAAACTTTCCTCTTGCAGAGAGTGATAAGATCTCAGCTTGATATTCTGTTACAACGTTTTGATGAGAAGACCGGATTTCGATTACGCCTATAGTACAAGTGGAAAGTGTAGTTCTTTAACCCAAACATTTTAAAGGCACTCACTTTTTATGCTTCTATTGGGGATTTCCTATATTTCTGCATTTAAAAAATATTCACGATTAATGGATAATTACAGATCCACTGGCGTTTTCAAGGTGTGCAGTTTTGAGATATAAGAAGTCATTCTGTAAGCAAGGAGTGCTTTTAAACATTCAATAGCCAACATTATTGATTCTTCAGAGTTAATGGCCAATGGCCGTTTAATAGAGCATGAAATTATGATATCCATTTCACATTGACTGTTGGACACCGATTTGAATAAATTCTTCGATTGCGAAGCTATGAACAGATGGTATTTCGCGAACAGCGGCGTATTCTAGGGGCCATGCATCCTCTGACTGAGCGACAAGGGGTCCAATCGGACGGTGCGCCCCTTGATGGCTATAAAATTGAAAATTACCTTCAAATGCGACTTACAGTATATGGCATTCAATTTGGTTGTTATTGCAAAGTTTTGATTTGTATGTTTGCTGTTGGTGTCATTATATTCATGCAGTGATAAGGTAAACAAATTCAGCATTTTAAGCCCCCCCCCCCCCCTCCAGGAAACCACTTTCCAGGTCGAATTTTTAAATGAAACTTGCACCACACATGAGGAGTCATACGACATCACCAAAGATGAAATAAAATTTAGTTTCATTATATCGTATTCAAATTAGAAGCAAATCATTGTTGCGAAACGCGTCAAAATTGAACTAAAAGTACTACATAGATTTCACAACCCAGAATGAACAAAATGCATTTTGGGATACATGTAAATGTTGATATCTGCTCTAATGAAACCAATTTGTATAACCAAAATAATTCTATTTTTGACAAGCTTGTATTTTTCTGGGGTGAGTAACTACGGTCCCATATTTCCATAGGTTTTTACAGGGAAGACTCGAAGTCAATTGCGATCAAACGCAAATGCTGTTGGCATATAAAGGATTAACCGATTTTGCTTTTGATATTTATGATTTAGTTACATGTATATGTGCATATCTCAGCAGAAAAATATTTGTGGTTAAAAGGTTTGTTAAAATTTAGGCTAGGCGGATTTAAATACTTTTCATGCCAAACATTTGTATCCAAAAGTCTTAAAATTATCAAAAATACCGGTCAATTTATTGTCACGGAAAGTAGTAGAAAACGTGAAAAACAAATTTTGGGGCACTTTCAGATTATAGCCACTGTATAAATCTTACCTACCTTATATTTTGTCAAAACTTTATAATTGATAGGAGGCAAGTTTTTATGTGCCTAACATGTATTGATTTTCTACAACGACAAATCAACTTTAGAATTTAGGCACCCAAAAATCTATCAACAATTTCAAAAAGAAAAGAAAATGGAACATTTCGACACACTAACAAATTTGTGACGATATCCCAGGACAGTACGTCCTCCCTTTGCATAACTCTCCTCTTCTCATGGATCCTCGAAGTATTCATCCCTTTAAATGATGGTTTTTGATGAAAATCAGACGATGGATGATCTACATAATCTTCAAAAACAGCTTATTCTTAGAAGTTTGGAGGGGTACAAAATTTGATTGTTTTTGAAGAAAAATTTTAAAACATTGCCACCTCAAACTTTCCACATGTTATTTGATGAGCTTAAATTCTCGTAGAGTGGAATATGTACAGCGCACATCCTTTTACCTTAGGCTCAGAACTTATCATTCACCACTTGTATATATTAACTTTCAGAGACCCGAAATAAAACATTTCAATAACAGTTTAAAACATTAATGGTCATTTTTAAATGTGTCGAGCTTGTTGACATATTACTTGAGGGTACCAACAAAAACAAACAAGCATCAAACAAAAACTAGATTGAAATATATACTTTCGAAGGTCACACTTGCATTTTTAATTGTTATTTCGAACACGCGCGCATTCAGGTTAGTAATTAAATAAGCTCATGATTGCAATGCTGACAATTAAGTAGAAATCTGACAGTAGATAAGGAGGGAATGTCGGGGTTTTATTGAGCATTATCATTTCGGTATAGAATTATATCATTTTATTCTCTTAAATATGCAATGCATTTTTGTTCTTAGTAAATTCGGATCTCAGCACTGAAATTTGAGGTGTTCTTAGTAAAGTAAATTTCTTGGTGTCAAGAGCACGTCAATGAGAGGGATGAGAGCATGCAGTGAAGCACGTTAACGCGAGGTAGACGTTTCTGTCTTAATTGAAATACTTGAAACCACTCAAAATTCTCGTACACTCCTTTAATATTAATAAATATAAAGAAGATATTGTTTTAACTAGAGTGAGTGCATGGTAGATCACTAACCCCAGTCATTTTAAAGAGACTTGAGATTGGCGATCAGTGTTACTGCCATTTTCTTTGTTGAACGGTCAGTAGCGCCTTGATTATGACATTGTGGATAAAGTGCCATAGGAAACAGGGATAGCATTATTTACTAAGTTATAACAATGAAACAATGATTGTTACACGGATTCTGAAAATGGAAGTATTGCGAATTTGCTTGTTTTAAACTACAACTCAACTGCGACGACATATTGGCCAAATTCATTTCTGTTATCATAAATTCCATGTTACATATAATTAGAATTAAGAATAAGAAACTTAATTTATATTAAATAAGACACTTAATTTATATTAACATTCCTATGAGTGCCAATGAAATACACAAATTTTAGTATAGCATTTTTTGTCAATGTGGTTTGGGCATTGTAGTTAATCGTTCAATTCAGAGCAAGACGTAGCAGAAACAAGTAGTCTTTTGCAATACTCTTCCATCTTAAATGAGGCACATCATCGTCCCTGGACATCCTAGTGCTGAATGACGTGGACACGCATCTGATCCGTTTAGTTTTGACGAAAATGGGAAGTGAGTGAGTGAGTATAAAAATTAACGACAACTCAACACAATTGTGTCATATCGTGTCATTAAAATACAAAATACATCATATTAAAAATTAAACAATCATATCACATGATTTGATTTGATTCTCCCTGCTGACAAAGGACGTTCTACTGTTATTCTTAACAAGGGTGCTTACTCGGATAAGTGCAAGCAGCTTCTCAGCTCCACTAGCTACACCCGACTCAAACGCGATCCGACCCAGAAACTCGAGCGTGACATTGGACTGTTCCTCAGGAGACTCCGCGACAACGATAAAGACTATCGATAGTCAGGACTATTGGAGGCTGGTGCCCTCTAGTAGTCAAGTCAAGCTCCTAGGTTTTATGGACTACCCAAAATACACAAAGAGGGTGTCCCCCTGCGCCCTATTGTTTCGGCTATTGGCTCTCCGACCTACAATTTAGCCAAGGAGTTGACCTACATACTTCAACCTCTGACCGGAAAGACCAGGACATCATGTGAAAGACTCGCGTGATTTCGCTACGTTCATATCTACTGTGACCCTCAAAGACTCGGAGATGTTAGTATCCTTTGATGTGGAATCGCTTTTCACATCTGTTCCTCTGAAGGAAGCCATTGACATTACCATGGACCGTATCAAAGATGACGCGACACTGATTGACAGGACATCCCTCCACATCGCTGACGTGAAACGGATGTTGGAGTTTTGTTTGACTAACACATACTTCATGTTTGAAAGTGACCTATACTCCCAAACTGATGGGCTAACGACGGGTTCTCCCGTTTCCCCACAGTGGACTAACCTGTGTATGGGTCTTTGAGCAGGAAGCCCTTCTGACCGCACCTAATCCACGCGCATATGGAAACGTTATGTGGACGACACTTTCTGTGTTATAGATCGAGACCACTTAACGTCTTTCTTTGACCACCTCAACAGTCTTCGCAAGGTTGTCATCAAATTCACTCATGAAGAGGAGACCAACGGACAGATCGCGTTCCTCGATTTTTTGGTTAAGAGGAAACCTGACCTTACTCTTGACACGACTGTATATCGCAAGAAGACCCACACCGACCAATACTTGAATTTTGACTCTCACCATCCAATGTAAGCCAAACGCTCCGTGCTTCGATCTCTCTTTCAAAGAGCTGACAATGTTCCGTCGAAACACTATGGAAAAGGAAAGGGGGATGAAAAGGATCACATCCAACAAGCTTTGAAGCTGAACAATAACCCTTCAAAGTTTGTACATGACTCACTTCGCGACGCGCCGATACTGTCCTCTACTCTACCATGTCTGACCTCTAACGCTACAGTTATTTTACCTTACGTATCGGGTACTTCTGAGGCTATTCGCAAAGTTCTACAGAAGAAGAATCTACGGGTGTATTTTAAGACTACTAACACGCTACGACAACAACTAGTGCACCCTAAAGACCCTGTTCCCAAGGAACTCCAACCTGGAGTTATCTATTTATTCCTTGTGGATCATGTGACAAAGTGTACATTGGTGAAACCGGCAGATCATTGAAAAAGAGAACCGACGAACACCAGAAAGCGACTCAAACGGGCAACACACAAAATCGGCTATCGCCGAACATGTGTGGAATGACCAACATAACATTGACTGGGACAAGACTGAAATTCTGGACAGGAACACGTATTGCGACGGAAAGGAAACTCATGGAAGCTTTGTACATCAAGTCTATCCCTAACAACTTCCATAGGGACAAAGGAGCAGAATTCCTCCTGAATGGGGTAGACTACTCAAAGGTTCCTCCCTACTAATGAACGCGACAACTTTCATTAACTGGGGTATCCTTTGATCCAGCGGTTATTGTTCTCTCCCCCTTTGTTCACTGGTGTATATAAGGTGCAACATCATGTCTGTTTAGTTTGCTCTGATGATGGCATTCGCTAGGGTGCCGAAAGCTCAGCCTTCCAATTTGGATGCCTCTAGGGAAAGATTATTATTTTCTACTCATAATCATATCACATTATAATTTTAACACTTTAAATACATCTTAATTATACAACCATACAGTGGAACACCTTTATTATTACAATCTAATACTACAAAATCCTAAATTTTTCAATACAACACGTCTGTTTCAAATAACAGACGAGTTGCCCCTTATAGTCGTCTCTTACGACATGTAAGGGGGGCAGCGGACCTATTCTAAACCCCGAACCCGCCGGCGAGGTCCCTGCCTTTCGTTCCCCTTTACGGACATTTACAGGGGAGCACCATGGGCCAATTCTTAAACCCCGAACCCGCAGGGGTGAATATGGGAAGAGCCTGGATACTATTAACGTAATGTATTGAACATTGCTGAAATATCCATTGTGTTTGTCCGTTTGAAAATGTCGTATGATTGTTCCAATTGTGAACAGGGGAGTATTTAGCAGACTTTGGACGTTTTGGATTACAACTTAACAATCAATCAATCAACTTTATTTCAATATCATCACATAAATCTAACAAAGACACAAAAGACAATGATATTGAGGAGATGATCGAGAGGTCAATAAGGCCAGATGTGATCATCCCCTAAACCTAAGTTTCATACAAACCAAACAAAAGACACTCATACACATACACAAAACAAGACATGCCCCAACAAAACTCATTCATATTCAGCTATAAGTAGAGATTTGAAATGATTCTAAAACACTTGATATTTTACACGTCTTGGTATTATTGTCCAAAGAATTCCATAATTTTGGTCCAGAATTTCTCACAGCGCGATCGGAAAACATTTTCTTATTATTATTAATACTATAGTTGTGGGCATTTCTTGTATGGTATTTATGTATTTGGGCATGTTTTACAAAGTACTTCTCAAAAGGCTTTGGTAATTGGCTAGTATAGTGTTTTAACTACAACATGTTGACATCATTTCAATTCATAACGTGCAGATTATACTCGTCTTTGCATAAGCTTTACTTAACCTTGACTATGATTTGATTTTACTCAATAGAAAGGGGTGTTCTATTTTTAATCAACATTTTACAGAGTATATAACATTTTTCTTTTGCCATGAAACATTTGATTCTTAATAGGAAAGCTTGAACATTGTATATCAATGTGTTCATTTATTCAGAAAAGGTCGTGATGTTATAGGCTCAAATAAAATAATTTGTGTGAAGACCAGTACTTTATTTCTGGAAAGAGATAATCTTTAAATATCCATTCCCATACTACATATCGCTCTCATTAATCCTGTGTTAAATATTACACACATCTGAAACCTGAAAAGTAATGTAATGAACCTTGCAGGAAATGTACAATTTTAGTAAATATAGTGGCAATGTTCTGATTCTGGATAAAAGAATTAGCAGAATTCAATTAGATGTTGACAACATTTCCGCCTCACGTATTCATATTTTACCATACAGAAGTGATGTTTTTAGTAATATAATAATGTATTATATACGAATTTCTTTTTTGCTGTTTGTCTAAAACATTCTCTATATCAGTAATATATATATATATCAGCAATATATCAATATTATCACAGTAATATATACACATTATTTTTCTGCATGTCTGTAATATAGGTACACAAATAATGCCAGTATAGCAGTTTTGTTTTGCCACGAAACATTTAAACGGAACATTTGGACATTGTAGACCAATGTATTTATCCATTCCAAACAGGACGTGGGGTCATACGTTCATAACATATCATTCGTCCGAAAGTAATTACGCTTAATCTGGAAACAGGTAGCCTTCAATAATACACTCCCATGATACATTATGCATCTTCTACACCATTCCTCTCTTAAATCGCATTCCCGTGACGAAATAATATAACGATTATTGGCTTTAAGTGTTGGCCACGTTGAAAGATGACATTTACAGATGCGAATTAAGAATGATGTTCTGAAAGATTGCGATTGGTAATTAATTCATGTTGATGCGGCAATGTAAAATTAGATTGTAAGAGTAAATTTTGAAATTGAGTAGCTTTTTCACAATAGCCATGCACTGTTATTGCAACTCATAAATATTGATTAAGTAATCATGCTAACTCACTGGCTGATTCCTATTAAAAGAGCTATTTCTCAAGTAGGTGTAATAAAATAAAATACTTTCTTGTTTACATTGGGGAAATAAACACACTATTTTTCATTGGCAGTGGGTCACGAACCAATCAACCCTCATCCTTCGGGTTTGGGGTGATGGACTCGCAGCCATCGACCTCGGAAAAGTAGTGTGTACTATTTCCCCGATAGGTTAAACACCACTTTCTCATTTACACACACTAGTCTATTGACCTTTGGGCATGTTTCTTTAGCATATAAAACACTCCAAAGTACAAGCTCAATTCACAAAGTGAGCATTTTTTAATTTCGACGTGGCCGACGTTCGACTACACGTAAAGTGCATCGGAAAGCCAGGTACGAGATGATTTATTGTCTGCTAGTGAGTCTTTCGAGATGAAATACGTTTCCTAATATAACTATTGTATTTTCGGACATTTTCGTAGTATTTCCGGATGCCATACAAGAAAGTAGCGCACCCACGAATTTGTATATAAAAGTTAATTAATTTATCCTTTCAACGCAAACATAGTAGTATAAAAAAATCTTGTATCACAAACTATGTCATAATGCAGATTTCTTTCAGATTATTTCATCAATGTCTATGTGTCGCTTTTCATTTTACTTTGCTTGTTCTAACTCGTTGTGGATGTGTGTGCGATTACCAAATCATCCAAATTACCAAATGAGATTTGATAATCAATTGAAAACAAATACGAGAAAACACTATCTAAGCTTTGAACGAAAGTCCTAATAAAAACATACCAGTGAGGCGATGAAGGTTGTCGATGAAAGTTGCCTTGAAGAGATTTGTATATAATAATCTGCTAATGCACCGAAGTTCATCAACTTATCATGTAAACACAAAAGCAGAAGTTTAATCGTTTATCACCAACTACGTCACAGTGCGGATTTCTTTCAATATAAAGTCATTTCACACCCAAGATCTATGTGGCTCTCTTTCACTTTACTTTGCTTGTTCTTACTATTTGCGGATGTGTTTGCGATTACCAAATTATCAACATGAGATTATTTGATAATCGCTTGAAAACAAATACGAGAAAACACTAAGCTTTGAAAGACAGTCCTCATAAAAACATACCAGTGAGGCGATACAGTTTGTTGATGAAGGTTGTCTTGAAGAGATTTGATGCACTCACTATGAGTTACAATTTGCTCATCCACCAAGGACACAGTTCAGCGGGTTGTACTTGTACACGCATTGACATGAACTGACCTTGTGTGATCTGGGTATCATATGGCAATATCGTGTTATACGGCCCACTTTTTTCCGCCAAAACATTCACGTACAAAAGTATAGCTTCATTCCGTTGTAATGTATTGGCAAGAGAAGAGTGGGCCGTGGAACACGATAATGCCTATCATAATATCATACCTAAAAAACAGGGGGTATATTTTCTAAATACACTGGTAAATGGAAGGTACTGAACTGTACCAAGGGAACTGAGATTTTACATGCTCATAGTGATTGTAAACAAAGCTTCTTTGACCATGTGATTACCTGCCTCTGCCTTGCAGAGGTGTAGTGTCTGTTTTACTAGATTCTATCGCCACTTAGACTTTTGGCCATCTTAGTAAGAGCCAAAGGCCATAGAACGTCGACAATTTTTTTTTTAAATAGCTAACAATGGATTACAATTGTAATCACTGATTTGTACCCAACCGTTCAATAGAATTGGTCTTGGGCAAATATTGATTTGTGTAGCCCTATGTTACTCTTTTATTATCTTCAAAAAATATTACAGATGGGTTTAATGGACATTCACTATCCCTGCAAAGAACCGCAGCAATAATTGGTGTCTTGAGACCAAAACATATGAGATGGTCTTAATAATTATGCTTCTCTGGTCTATCTCATCCTGCTGTCCCCATGCTTATTTAGTCTCTTATATTTTTTCCTGTCTGTCTCAGAATCCGAATGTTTTTTCGAAGGCTATAATCGATCTGCAAAAACAAATAAAACGCCTGAAAATTTGATATATAATAAAATCACTATTACAAAGGAAATATTAAGCCTCGTCTCAAAGAGGGGGTTATTTTATACGTATCCTATAAAATACATTGATATCGGTAAGAAAGAAAAGGCATCATACTCCCTAAGCAGGTGCCACGTTATAGGACCATAACCTATAGGCCCTACATAATAGAGATCTAGTGGTTACTGAGTTACTAAGACCATCCTAGTATTACAATGCTTGTAACTATGTCATCATGAAAGACTTACAGCTGAACTGAAATATGAGTGATGATAAAATAAAAGGTATAACGTCATTAATATAAAACCCATGATATTATGTAGCTTTTGTGTGTAGCGTAATCGAATATGTTTGTAACGAGCCATTGTAGGCGTAAGCCCTGAATTGGATTCCTTTCAGACATGTTTTAAAATTATCCAAGTGAGCTTTTTAAAATAGTTGAACGCAGCGCAATGGATTGTTTCTGGCAATACGTGCAAATTTCTAACGAGAAGACGTGGCCAATTTATAACACGTTCTACCTCAATTGAGACTCAATCAAACCACTCCATATCAATCTACCTTAATAGAAGACTGTCATGGTATATAACCTCTGAAAATCTAATTATCAGTTGAGCTAGCGCTACAGTACACCTTGTAATGCTGACCCTAATACATTCTCTATGTTATATAGGACAAATGTTGCTTTCCTTCAAAAATAATCTTAAAAACAGCCATGGAATTGGAGAAAAAGATTAAATTGCCTTAAGAATCTAATACAGGCTGTCCCAAAAAAATGTTAACACTCGGAACACAGACTTTTTGTAAATATCTAAAGTATTCATGGGTCTTTGTTTGGTATGCTTTTAAAGCTAACTAAATAAGCTTTTATTTGCCGTTTATTTCATTCCAATGCAATATGTAGAACAAAGATATGCTTCGTCAAAAAGGAGAGTACAAATTCGGATTGGTCCGATTTGCAGTGGTTACATTTGTAAGATTGTGTGAAACGTGATTTTGTAACATACTCAAATTTGGTTTATTGATTACGTTATTGGTTGGTAACTGAGCCCATTGAAGATATTGACAATCCATTTTGAACTTCAACATTGTCATAACGTGTGATCATTGTCTTATGATCAGCAATACTATGTATTTTTCAAATATTAATCAGTTTACTTTCATTAGCAGAGTTAGTAGCCCTATCAAATCGCTCAAAAATTACCCAGAATGTTAAACCAAACCAAATTAAACCAAACAATCAGACACTTCTTTATTTGATTCCTAAAGAAAATCTATGATTCTATAGGCAGAATAAACAGCAAAACACGAAAGTAAACAAAAAAGAAAGATAAACTTCTGATAATAAGCCTATATGGACTAATAAAGCAGGCAGAATTGGAAATAAAGACACCAGTGGCAGGCCATACAGATTCACGGACCAGAATAGCAAGAACTCAAGCCAACATTTCTCTTTTGAAAATCGTTGTTGGTTAGATACAACGATGACGTTTGATAAAACATGGTGGCAGGAATCTCGAAGGTCTTTCTTAAATAGAAAACACTGCAAAATCTATTTGTTTTCTTTTTATAGATGGAAATAATATATGCTATGAGCAATGTATTCATCTTGCGCCATGCATTCCAAAGTTTTTACGGCAAAAATCGGACCAAGTTATGATTTTGCCTCTCATAATTGATGAAGGCATAATCTTTTTTCTATGTATCGGATTGGAATTGAATAATGGCAAATTAAAGCTTTTTTATTGGCTTTAAAGGGAATCAAACAAAAACCCATCCGTACTTTTCTTATCAAAATGTCGTCGTTCGAGTGTTAACATTTTTTTGGGACAGCCTGTAGAGCATTTGAAAGATGTTGGGGGCCAGATCCAATAAAAGCTGTATTCAATGAAGCTAATCGAAACTATTCATAACTTTTTTAAAAATTTTGCAAGAACTTTTAAAACCTAATGCAAATTTCTGGATATAAGCATGTGGTCCCCCCCATTAGTAACTGATATGCATTGTCAAAAGGGCAAATCAAGTCACAATATTGTGGGTAGGTTTGCGTCATAGCTCTCTTTCCAAATTTGGAGCACATATTTTGGAAAGCTATCAATGCAACAAATACCCAAAACATGTAAGGATCAAATCACTACCTCCCCCGCGGGCGTTTTCCTTGTTCTGCTGCCCTGTTTCCAGGTGTTTCTTTAATCTCGCAATCTCTGAATCCTTTAATAATACCGTAATTCAGCAAACTCACTGAATTATTGAACCGCGCGGAACGAAGACCTCGGAAACGTCGCTATTGAGTATTGAATTTTGTCCTAATATTTATAAAGAAATCACTAGTTCAAATAATTATCACAATGCTTTTCTCACCATTATTGTCCGTCTGACCCCGTGCTCCAAATCCGTTATAACCGGTCCTGTTTGTTCATGAAACACGTTCAAGCGATTTTTATGACCTCAGTCCACCGGAGGTTGAGCTTTGAGTTCTCCTGTAAGTATTCTTGTTTCAATAGAGACAACATCATACTAGTTGCTCGTTTCTTTCATGCGCGAGGTCATTCCAGGTAGGTTTTGTCTCCATTCTTCAAAATATTATTACATCATTCGTTCACTATTGGCAGGATCCTCGTGGTTGCATTAGTCCACAAAAAAGGTGCATTTCGTGATCGGAGTTATTTTTTTGTTTTCGCTCATGGCTTACTGATCATCAAGAAAGGTTATTTCCAATTCCCAAAAGTTCAGTTGATTCGACAGTGCGTTTTGAATGTCATACGCGAATGTTCGTATATCACGCTGCCCATAGGCTAGACGCGAATTTACTACGATTTCTTCCAGAGTCAATAAGCCCACTTAAAGATGCGTGTTCCGATCGTCCTTTGGTACCCCCTGATTTACCCGAAGTACTATCGATTTAGGCGATGTCAGATGAAAGGCCGTATTTTTCTCATTGTCGTCACGAAAGCAAAAATTATGAGCCCCTCAATCCATTTCATTTCCAAAATATAAACAAAAAACCGCCGTTTTAGTGGTTAACCATCAATATTAGCACAGTATGGAATAGGGCTTTACAATATGAATTATTGCTTCCACCATCAAAACCACAAGGTTGTTTCCCACGGTACTTGCTTGGGCGAATGTGCAAGTGCCAGACTCCCATATCAAGTAGAGAACACAATAGACATAAATCGGAACAAGCACCTTTAAAATAAGCACACTTACAACAATTAGATATTACAATCTTACATTACAAACATATTTAATGTACTTGCATCTTTGCGTTTTTGTTTAGCTCGTTTTTGTTTTGTTGTATATTTTGTTTGTTTTGTTGTTTTGTTTTGTTTTTCAAAGAAGGAAACCTTTGCAAGATCGTATCACTGGCTAATTTCAAATGTTAACAACATCATGTAGGGGCTATTATGGATGGCTAAACGAGGGACATTGAAGGGCGAGTTCATTGACCATGTTTGGGCCACTTATATTGACCAGTTTTACTGTCCAAGTAGAAGCAAGCGGGGGCCTTTAATCGTAAACACGGACAAACATGAATTAAATACATTTTCCGAAATATGGATGTCGTTGCCCAGTGGTTCGTGCGGTGGAATACAATTTCTATTATGAAAAAAATGAGAGCGATATGCATTATTTTGGAGTCCACATTGCAAATATTAAAGTCATATTAATGTAATAAATATAATTAAACTCTGAGGTTTGAAAAGGTGTTAGTAATTAAATTTCGAGATTTGAGAACAGAATAGATACACTTATTGATTTTTTAGCAAAGAATAGGTCGATCAAACTTCATCATATTAGAAAAAGGTGAAATTAAAATGGGCGGTCTGAGCAAAAATAGATGAAATGAAACTGTGATTTTTGAAAAAGAATAGATACAATAAACTATTAATTGTGAAAAAAAGAAGAGATACAATCATATTTACGAGGTTCGAGGGGAAAATAGATGCAATCAAATTTTTCAGGTTTTAGAAAAGAATAATTTAACGATTTATGAAAAGGATAAATACAATGAAACTGTGAGATTTGAGAAAAGAAACAACAAACTGTAATATACGTGTTCTTTACGATCGATAGCTGTTTTTATATGTATCCAAAAAATATCCGTTCTTGAATAATAAAAAAACCTTATGAAATCTTGGCTAAGTATGAGATCCATTAGCGACTGGTTTCGAAAACGAAATTCAGTATAAAGAGGTCCTGCCACGGGGTCCTGAAGCTAAACGAGGGTCCCATTATCATTATATACTGGCTTAGTATTGGGGTTTGCGTTGTCTTCCACGGCAGTGGAAATATCGCCTGAGCAATTTTCACAACTTATTATTTTTGACGTCATTATTTCGATATGTTTGTGGAACACCCTACCATGACAGAAATTCAGCTCTGCAAATAAAAGCGGTATTTGACAGTCCCTGCTTGTACATAAGTGATGATAAGACTGACGGGTTATAAGGTTACTTATGTGTGAACAAACATACTAGGAAGTACATTAGACGCGTCAAAAGCCATCAGAGACATGTCACGTTTTGACATCTTGTTTTAATGCTGGCATGACGAAAAACCTTTGAGCCACCTTTCAGCTACGATTCGTCAGTGTGAACGGTTTGTAGACAGGACTATTTTACACCAGTGATTTAGGGCTTTTGGCGACTTTGTTCAGTATTGGTGGTTTACGTCGGCATTTGTCACCCAGGCATTGTGTTGTATTTTCATAGCACAGTTGGCATGCGTATTTAATAAAACCGTCGGTATGTAGCGATTAAAATGCGATTAAAATGGAATTGTTGAGAGGAGCACCTAATTCAGTTTACAAGCTTAGAAGTCCCTTTAATTGGCCCGGGTGGATCACATTCTATATACACCTTGTAATACCTGCAATCCCTCAATCGTCATAATATCTTCTGTAGAATAGAAAACATCCTGTAGCAAAACTCCATCCCAGATGTGTTACTTTGTGAATAGAACCTATGCCATAAATCTATCTGTTAAGGTTTGCCAATCATCGCATAGTATGATCACCGTAGGTGCAAGTGAAGTATTAAGGGTACTTGTAGTTCTGTAAACCGCGTGCTTAGTCAATTATTTCACGAAGTTGTTCTCGTGGAGCGCTGTTTAATATGCATTTTGGGCCAATTTAGCGCCCGTTTGTCAAAAGTAGGTCAGAGTGTTGATAATGTTTTGTCAATATTCTTCTTGTTATTACATTTCATTTTATTGTTCCTAATTATTACGAATTAAGTGAGTTGACTTGACGGTTGCAGTCTAAAGGAAATACAGAAATAGTCCTACGGTAGGCCCATATGACCTTGCAAAAGAGTCAGCACAAACTGTTTTGAATGGGGGAGTGTCCTATCCTGCTTTACATAATCTTTGCTATAAGTATAAGCATGAAGAATTTGAGCCCATTTTGAAAGAAATCTGTGCATTATATTTTTTTTACTCCAGGGTGATCTTGAACCATTTTAAGCCTACTGTGTTAAAAGCAATTGCCCTAGATATAGCAAACTATACCTGTTTAATCCTTAGAACCAACTGAACATGTCTATATCCCTAACGTCCCTAGTGGAAAATCTGACAATACAATATACAATACAATACAAACGGCATTTGATATAGCGCCTTCTCAAAACAAGGTCAAAGCGCTTTACAAAATAGAGAGTAATTACTATTTAGCCTAAAACATGGTTCATCTTTTACATTTTTTTTTTTTTTTTTTTTGACCTTGCAAAAGAGTCAGCACAAACTGTTTTGAATGGGGGAGTGTCCTATCCTGCTTTACATAATCTTTGCTATAAGTATAAGCATGAAGAATTTGAGCCCATTTTGAAAGAAATCTGTGCATTATATTTTTTTTTTACTCCAGGGTGATCTTGAACCATTTTAAGCCTACTGTGTTAAAAGCAATTGCCCTAGATATAGCAAACTATACCTGTTTAATCCTTAGAACCAGCTGAACATGTCTATATCCCTAACGTCCCTAGTGGAAAATCTGACAATCACCGTAAAAGTGAGGTAGCGGTATTTTGCTGTCATCCCTAGGAGCAATTTTCCACTAACACAAGGCAGGGGTCCGCTCCGTGACTTTTTGTCAGGTCGGTTTGAAGGTTTAGGGATTACGATTAGGGACGTACAATTAATTTAGTGCATATGCTGAAACCATTTCTGTCGTTCATGTGTCTGTATTCCTTTCGGACCATAATCGGCAAGTTATCTATCGTCAGCTCTCTTAATCTGCCATAAATAGAAAACGTAGTAATAAAAACAAAGTTTTTGGCCATCATTAATTCTACGTCGTGAGTCATCTGTCACTCAGACACGAGGCAAGACTGGCTTTAAATAGTGGTAACGAGTGGTATAACTCCCATAGCCCTAACGCCCCAAGCCCTGCAAGTCCCAAGCCCTTCGGATGTAGCGATTGCGTCATCAAACGAGGACACGTATGTGCACGAAATCTCTAGATGGTGTAAACGGAGATATGATCGGCCCGGATCCACAGTCCGGGCTCCATAGACGACAACGGAATTAAACGTGAAACTAATGTTGCGTGAAGAGGCAACTTAATCGAGTGCCCTATTCTTTACCGTTGCTGGTGGAGTGGACTATGAGTCCGGCGGATAATATCACCTGTCACACCCGGCCAGCTACACCGTCATAGCGTGGTATGCCCGGTGATGGGCTTTGTGGGTTGTGAAAATAGGATACCAAATTCAATTTCAAACGGACATCGACGATTCCAAAGTAGGGAAATGTGGATGTGGATAACAGGGTACTTGGGTTACTTTAATTTCCTCAAAACAAAACAGCTTCTACCGACAGTTATCAAGTACTCAGCTAATTACGGTTTCATACTACATGGAATTATTTTTGGACCGGGGTGTACTTCAAACGCACCCGGTTCATATCAAACCTTACCATAGACTATTCCTTTAATGTTGCTGTCAAGCAATATTAAACTTTAGCACTTTTTTGTTTGCTCGTATCCACAAGTCATTGGTAGTGGTTTGTGGTGGTGTCAGGATTTATTCAGCTAGTGTGCTGATCCGGGGCCGCGTGTATCCATGATACGGACGCTTCTAACATGGCCCGCTAATTTGAGGCTGGGGTGGATTGGGAACAGTCAGGGGTTTGCACCCTACTCTTATTCGACACTGACTGCGATGTACATGTACAGTTGTGACTCTCTGTACACGGGACCGACGGCTTAACGTCCCCTCCGAAGGACGGGATGCTTTCATGATCCATTTGCCCAATTCCAAGTGAACCATGGAGGAGAGCGGTAATCTGTATTTAATCAATAGCTGGTATACAGATCAAATCCAGAATTGATAGTACCCGAATAAATCCCAGCAAGTGCCACGACCCCACCGGGATTCGAACCCGGAAATTTTGATGGTAAATTTGCGCCAGAGGCAAGCACCCTAACCGCTAGGCCACGCTCTCCCACGCTTTAGCACTATAATTGCGGTATTCAAACACATTTGGAGTGAAAGACGTATCTTCCCATGTTTCTTTTCTACGCCATTGCAAAGAGAAAAATACCTAAAACATTATCTGCACAATATATCATACGTATTTCCCTGGGCATCGTAATTCTAGAGCGATGACTTTCGATGTGTATACTCAACGAAGAAATGTTGCTTGTTGTCAAAACATACTTCTATTGCCTTTCTCCTAAATCCAAGTTTAATTTCCCATAGTGCAAGATCAACATTTTATTTCAGTACCATTGGCTTTCTGTTCAATTCAATTTTCCAGTCCCGTATTGTATTACCAACGATCGCTGTCAAAACTTTGTAGAATCGCTCTAAGCCACACGTTCACGACTACGTTATCTATAACGTACCCCCGAGATGAAATAGAAATCTAGTAAAATCGGAAAAACGGGGACGCGAAATGTTTCTTTGTAAACGCCATTTTTTAAGTAATGTCTATGAAAGGCGGTTGCTTTAAGTATTGCTACGAATAATGATAGCAGATGCTTGCCTCTTGCAGAGAGTGATAAGATCTCTGCTCGATATTATGTTGCAACGTTTTGATGAGAAGACCGGATTTCGATCACGCCTAGTACAAGTGAAGTGTAGTTCTTTAACCCAAACATTTTAAAGGCACTTTTTATAATGCTTCTATTGGGTATTTCCTTTATTTCTGCATTAAATAGAACAAATATCCACGATTCATTTATACCATTAGAGATCCACTGGCGTTTTCTAAGTGTGCAGTTTTAAGATATAAGAAGTCATTCTGAAAGCAAAGAGTGCTTTGGAACAGTCAGTAGCCAACATTATTGATTCTTCAGAGTTAATGGCCGTTAAATAGACCATGGGATTAGAGTAGATTAGAGTAGAGTGGCCGTGCATCCTCATGACTGAGCGACAAGGGATCCAATCGGGTGATGCGCCCACAGAAATGACTGTAATAGACTGGCAGCCCAGAGAGTTTTGATCAAACGAACGAGGATACCAATATCTGAATACGGGAAAATTTAGAGAAAAATACAACTTTTGCAAATATGAATGTCTGCTGGTGACCGCTGCTGCGTGTGGCCCCGTGAGAGAGGTAAAGATACTATGGTGGTCAAACGTTTGAACTGCTCCAAATTGTTCCTTAGGTAACCAGGAGTAAAAAGTCAATTGGGTCACATGCGTGTGGTGCCTCCTTTCCAAGATATTTGGGTAAATAGGTAAAGGTCATTTGTTTATTCAAGAAAGGTCAACGTTTGCAATATCCGTATTTCTTTGTAAAAAATATCAAAAAAAATGTTTAATGATACTGATTCAAAATACGTTTTTTGTTTTTATTTTGCATAAGCCTTAGGTTGGTTCCATTTAATAGGGAGGGTATATCCCCATAGAGTCCTACAGGGAATTTTGTACCCCTTCCGACAGTTGAGCTCTGATGTCTCCTGTAGGTTGTTTCAACAGAGGAAAAAAATAATGCGTTCCTTTCATTACAAACATGTTTAATCTAATTGCATCTTTTGATTGTTTTTTTTTAATGAAGGAAACTTTGGCAAGATCTTGCCACTGTCCAATTTCCAAAGTTTACAACATCAGCCAAAGCGCATCGTCATAATGTTGGGGCTATTATGGGTAGTTAAACGAGAGACAATGAAGGGCGAGTTCATTGACCATGTTTGGGTCACTTCTACATTGACCAGCTTACTGTCCAAGCAGAAACAAGCACGCACAAAACATGACTTACATTCATCTATTTAGGGACGCTTCAAAATATGAACGCCGTTGCCCGGTAGGTATACTCGGCGGTTCGTGATATGGAATAAAATTTCTATTATGAACGAAAATGTTAGCGATATTGCAAATATTAATGTCATACGATGGTTAAAAAATGATATAAATTTAGGAAAAGGTACTAAAATCAAACATGGCATTTGAAAAATATAATAAATATAATTAAGCTGTGAGGCTTGAAAAGGTGTAGTGAATTTTCGAGGTTTGAGAACAGAATAGATACAATTAAATGTTGAGTTTTAGCAAGAATAGGCCAATCAAACTTCATGATTTAAGAAAACATATGGTTTCGTGTACATAGACGGCTCGATCATTTATTCAAAAAATTATAACTAAGTCGAAGACAAGCATTTAACTTGTATTATATGAAAGATAATTGTCATAGAATTACTTGTGGGCTGAAAAATTCGAAGAAAAAATTCGTCCATGTTTTCAAAATGCAACAAAACTTGCAAATTAATGAAAATTTGGCTGAAAATCCAAGATGGCGGCCGTGAAGCTATTGTTTTCAGGTGCTCACAAAAAAAGTCATCAGAAGAAATTAAGACAAGTCATTGACATGTTTTATATGAAAGATAATTGGTAAGGATTTATTTAAAACTAAAAAAATTAAAGAAAAATTCGTCTTTGGTTTCAAAATCCACAAAATATAAGAATATTGGTCAAAATTCCAAAATGGCGGATATGCAATAAATGATCAGGTCCGAACCCTGTGAAAAATAGGTGCAATTAAAATGGGAGGTCTGAGAAAAGAATAGATAAAATTAAACTGTGACGTTTAAAAAAGAATAGATTCAATAAAATATTAATTGTTGAAAAAGAATAGATACAATCAAGATGAAATAAATTAAACAGTTACTCAATGCAAAAATTTGCTCACCTGAGAGCTTTCGGAATGTATCACTATTCCCTGTTCACTCATTGATGGAACTGGTGATGGATGCAGTCTATTGGTCAGAAACCATCGGACCGTGAAGCAAATCACGTGACGATTTCTGACGTAATAGTGAGTTCTCTGTTCTGATATAAATAGCTTCTTTGACGCCCCTCCGGAACCAATCAGTCTCCTTGTCTAAGATCTTCACTCCCTCCCAATCAACACTGTGGCCTGCCTTTTGGTGGTCACCGACCGGAGAGTTCATAGTGCTAGGTCTGCGATGTTCCGAGACTCTAATGTTCAAACGCCTGGCAGATTCGCCGACATAGGCAGACGTTGTAGTCCTTGAGTCCTTGCATCATGACTCAACCAAAGCAGCTAAGTCAGGGGTGTCCAACCTGCGGCCGGCGGGCCATTTGCGGCCCGCTAAGAGCTCGCATGCGGCCCGCGAAGTACTCCCCCCCCCCAAAAAAAAATAAAATGCATGAATATCTGACAGTAGTTTTAAAAAGAATGTCATTTGAATTAGTTCAATTTCCTAAATATGAAACCAAACTTTTCTAAACATCGTTGGAAAATTAGTCACATTTCATCAATCTAAAACCAAAATTTTATTAAAATATGTGGGAAAATTAGTCCAATTTCCTCAAACTGAAGCCAAACTTTTTCAAAATTTGCAATAAAAAGGTCAACATTTCTTGAAAAAAAGGAAAATTTATGTTAAATGTGCTCCAAAATCTGCATCTTCGGTATAGCTATTGTCCACTTTTCAGCAAAAATTGGTATAGATCTGTGTCCTACTTCCAGATTCTCGTGGGCACGTCATAAACCAAACTTGAGCTACCTCATTTCTTGCTTGCGGCCCGCAATAGTTGTGGATTCAACCAATGCGGTCCCTGCGTCAAAAAGGTTTGACACCCCTGAGCTAAGTCTTCATCCACGACTATATACAATCAAATTCATGAGGTTTGGGGAAAGAAGCAATCAATTTGAGGTGTGAGTAAGAATAAATCACAAAAACTGACAATTTAAAGAAATGATAAATTACAATGAAACTTTGAGATTTGAGAAAGAAACACAACTGTAATATGTGTGTTCTTTTATGGAATGCAGCATGGACAAATTCCACAGACATTTTACGATCGATACTCTTCGTTTCTAAGGCCGAATACCTGTAAAATTGCATTAAATAGCCCAAGAAATATCCTTCTTGAAAATAAAAAAAAAATTAATATGAAATCTTGACTGACCATCCTATTCCGGTAAAGGTCCCTATTCGTAATAACTGGCCTAGTATTGGGTTTGCGCTGCTTCCACGGCCCATGTAAAATATCGCTTTTCACACGTTACTATTTTATGACGTCATTATTTCGATGTTTGCGGAACACTCTACCATGAGAAATCGCATCTAAAGCGTATTTGACAGTCTCTGCTTGTGCATAAGTGATGATAAGAATATTGCACGCTCCACGTATCAAATCATGGCGAGTTTCCTGCGCTTATATCGAGTTAACCCCGCTATATGTCGAGTTTACAGCGCTGCCTATCCAATTTGAACTCTATGTGCCGAAATCATGTCCAGAATAAATCAAGTCCAGAATAAATCATGTCAGAATAAATCATGCGAGTTTTAAAAACCTGGACATTGCATTTTTTTCAACATGTGCAAACGGGACATGATTTTGTTCTCAACATGACAAACTCGACATGAGTTTTTTTCTCAACATGACTGAGCAAACTCGAGACTGATTTTTTTTACAATACACAAAAAATCATGTCGATGTTTTTCCCCTCATTTGAGAAAATCAGTCGAGTTTGAAACGGGACTGAATTTATGTCAACTCACCCTATAAGAGTCAAAACTCGATGTATAGAGAGGGCAAACTGGAATATGCGCTGTAAACCTCGCATTTACGCTGCACACTCGACATATGGCGAGTGAAAACTCGATACAACATCGCGTGAAACTCGACATGCGCGGAAAACCTCGCCATGATTTGATACCGTGGACGAAAGCTGGCCATGATTTATGTCAAACTCACCATATAGAGAGCACCACTCGATTATAGAGGGCAAACTGGACGATAGGCTCTGTAAACTCGACATATAACGCGCTGCACACTCGACATATGGCGAAGAAAACTCGATCACAGCGCGTAAACTCGACATGCGCGGGGAAAAACTCGCCATGATTTATACGTGGAGCGTGCCATATAAGACTGATCGTGTTATGTGTAATCAACATACATAGAAGTACATTGACGCGTCAAGACATCAGAGACATTTCATGTTTTGGCATCTTGTTTAAATGCTAGCATGATGAAAAGCCTTTAAGCATCTGTTCAGCTACGAATCTTCAGTGTGACGTTGCCGGCGTTGCATATTTAGTTCGTTTTAGCACCATGATTTAAGGCGCTTTTTGGCGATTTTGTTTAGCGGTATTCGTCGGCATTTTTCACCCAAGCATTGTATGGGTTTTGATTTTTATAGGGCACCCGTTGGCATTGGCATACGGATCCCATCAAAAAAACCTATCGGTAAGGTATCGATTAAAATGGAATGTTTAATAACCCCTAATTCAGTTACAGCAATCTTCAGCAGCCCCTTTACAATTGCACGGTGAGAAATCAACAATTCTATATCACTTTATGGCTACTATACTTGCAATCCATCAATTCGTCAAAATATATTCAAGAGAAGCATTACATGTACTTGTTTCTTCTTAAACCACTAATCGTATACTCATCATGATTGTGCCCATCCGTGATTTATCATTCCAATTCCATCTTGGATGTTTCATAATTTTGGGATTATTTTTGAAGACCACTTTCTTTTTTCCATTACGTTCTCTTATTTTCCGACCCATACCACAAATTTTCTTACTGTAAACATGTACCGTAAAGCATAAATATGTACAATTAATGTGTGGTGGATTTCTGTGGTATCCTGTGTCATACTTCATATGGACCCACAATCGGCCAATTTATCTTTCGTTAGCTCTCTTCATCCCACAAATCGGTGAACGATGGTATAAATAGAACCAGAGTTTTTGGCCATCTGGATTCTGAGTCCGTGAGTTCCATCTGTCACTTATATAAACGCCCACTGGCTTGAAATTGTTGTAACCCATGGTATTGCTTCCATAGACCTAAAGTGTCTAAAGTGTCTCCTGGGTATAGGCTGGAAAGGTGGGCGTTAGGGAGAGCGTGGATCCAGTGTGATTGACAGATATGTATGGATAATACAAGTTTTGACTACCAAACCCGACATAGGATTTTGATACTCAAATTGAGCGCATCTTGATTTGATGTCTTAATTATAGTATATTATTCTTTATTTTAATAAATCTGACACTAAGTGACAAATGTAAGTGGCTGTGTGGTCTTAGATCAGTTAACCGTCAGCTTTGTTAGAATTTGTGTCCAGGCCAAAGGCTAACCTGGTTAACCATATTTTTACTATTGGCAAATTTGATTTAAAGTGACAGGAGGAGATTTTTTTAGGATACAAATTTCTCTCAAATTTCACTGGATTGGTTGTAGACCACCTTCCGAGAACGTTTCGAAGGTTTATTGGACAAACAGGTGCAAACGAAAACCGCAAACCTTGTTTTGAACTTGCCTGCTAACGCAATCGTTCCTCATAGAAAACCATGCTTTGACTTTCTGTCGTGCACGACAGAAACTACTAAATCATCATCTTATTACATAAAGACGGCGTATTCGGCTTATTCACTTCAGGTGTGATCTAATACATTGGTAAGCATTCCAAATATGTAAAAAATGGGGTTCGATAAAAATTGGGGGCGCTTCTTCCTGG
Source organism: Ophioderma brevispina (assembly GCA_023653785.1). Lineage (NCBI taxonomy): Eukaryota > Metazoa > Echinodermata > Ophiuroidea > Amphilepidida > Ophiodermatidae > Ophioderma > Ophioderma brevispina. The sequence goes on along the minus strand of JAMKCH010002882.1, from coordinate 54,682 downwards.
AAATCTCCTCGTGTCTCTTTAACTGGATATTAGGTAATCCGTGGTCTGATTAAGGTTTATAATAGGCATGCTATACATGTAGAAGTTAAAAAAATATGAGTAGTTCTTTTTATTTCTTCCTATTTTTCTTCTTCCTCCTTCATCCATTCCTTCTCTTCATCCTCTACTTGCTCTTCTTCCTCTTCTTCCTCTACTTTTTCTTCTTCCTCTTTTGAGAATGTTCTACCATTGAATTCCTGGTTTTCCGCAGATAATTATGGATTTTTAAAATCCAAACATTTTTACGATTAACTGAATTTTTAAGATAATTAGGCTTTCCTGCATCAAAAGCATATTCACGTATTACCTCCAACCTGCTATTCTGTCCAATAGTTTTTTTTCTGTATCTAACGGTAGTCACCAAAGTTAGTTCTAAGGCCAAGAAAAAAAACAAGTTTGTCTCAGAAGACCGCGCGCATTTTGTTTAAAATTAGTTTTTGACCGAATTTTTTTTTTAGATTTTACTCACTTGAAATTGTTTTTGTAAAAAAAAAATTGTAAAAAATTTCAGAAAAAATGTAAATTCTGCCGCGAAGCGGTCGAAAAATTGAAAAAAGTGGATCAAAAATGCATTAAAAAAACCCGCATTTCGCATTAGCAATTTTCTAAAAAAAAAGAAAAAAAAAACGCATTTCGCATTGCGATTTTTCGAATGTCTTCTGAGACAAACTTTTTTTGGGGGGCCTAAGCCTACCGCTATCAAATAAATATTCCCTTTATTTCTGCATTAAATTGAACAAATATCACGATAAATTAATATTATTACAGATCTAATGGCGTTTTGTTGATGTGCAGTGTTGAGATATAAGAAGCCGGATAAGAAAAGAGTGCTTTTAAACAGTCAATAGCCAAAATCATTGATTCTTCAGAGTTGATGGTCGTAAAATAGAGCATGAAATTAGAGTTAATAGTCAGTAATTAACTATGATATTCATTACGCAATGACTGTTGGACACAGATTTGAATAAAGTCGTAGATTGCGAAGTAGTCCATAAGCTGCCATCATCAGATTTTCCGTTTCATATTTTACGTACAAGCTTGTTTTTAAAGATAGTGGTGATTATATTCGCTCTAGGGTACGTAAATCAGGAAGAAAAGCAGCTCTACCCATCTTTTCGACGTTATTAAACAACACGTTTAACCCGGGAGCTAGCAGAAATTTGTAACACATCTCAAGTACAAACGTTTGGAGTGATTAAGTATGTAGACAGCCTGACAGGGATCCCCGAAACGTGATTCTTAAGTGCTGCAAATGGTGCCTTAAGGAGAGGGGGCAAGACAAAGATTGTACAGGGGTCAATTTTTCAATTGATCCAATAATGCTGAAAAGTATACCACGTTGTGTGTCTAACCATAAGGATTCAGAACAGGTTTAGTTTGTAATGTGTACAGCCTAAAGTTTCAGAGTTATAGGCTAAAAAACAGCAAAAGTCAATAAAAAGGGTCAATTTCAGTTGTACGGGGCCAATTTTAAAGTTGTTCCGATTTGGATAAAAAAAATGGTGCAAATTATTGGTGGAGCTTATAGGATTAAAATAAGGAATAGTTTTGAGTGTCTCAAATGCTTGCTTAACAAAGTAAGGGGGAAACAAGGTCAAGCCCCATTGAATGCAATGGACGCTGACCTTCTGTGCCCCCTACATCCGAAACTAAGCATTTAAGACAGTCAAAACTATTCCTTGTTTTAATCCGCCATAATAAGGAACATGACAATAGAATCAACATTTTTTACCATCTTGAATCTGAGTTGTGCGTCATCTGTCATTCAGGCACGACGCATAACGCGACTGCATTGAAATAGTTGTTACGAGTGGTATAACTCCCTCAGAATCACGCTAATCAATCATAGCGTGGATCCAGTGTAATTGACAGATAACGTGGATGAATTACAATGATTGTTGACTGCAAACTCGAGTATAGGATTTTGATAATCAAATTGGAACACATGTGATTGATGTCTTAATTAAGGGTGATTATATCTTACATCATCAAAGACTAAGTGAGAGAATGTAAGTGGGCGGTATGAGTTTACATCAGTAATATCCAAATGCACAACTTCGTTTGTTGGTGATTTAAAGATGCAACTCAGGCAAATACTGTACCCATAGTTTATTAAAAACCTTTTTTAACCTTAATTTGTAATCGATTAACTGCCTCTTTCGGATAATTGAGCGTTGAGCATGCTTTGGTCAAACGAATATTCACGTATTACCTCCAACCCGCTTAATGCGTTACTCCGTCTGTGCATTTTTTCCTCTATCCAACGAAAGACGCCGAAGTTAGTTCCAAGCCTACCGCGATCCTACATGATTCAAATAAATATTGGATGGATGGGAGGATTATTCCTCTACAAAAGTATACTATGAATGAATAATGACAGCCAATACTTTCTTGAAATTAATTTCCTATTTGTCAGGAAACAAACAAATTCATAATTCATAAACACACACGTTGTGTTTGTGGGTTGTGAAAATAGAATAACTTGAATTTCAAACGGATATTGACAAATCCAAAGTAGGGAAATAGATGGGGATAACAGGGTACGCGGGTTACTTTAATTTCCTCAAAACAAATAGCTTCTATAGACAGTTATCCAGTACTCAGCTAAATAAATACAATTCCATACTAGATGGAATTGTTTTTGTAACCTTCAAACGCACCTGGTTCATATCAAACCGTAACCACAGACTATTCCTTTAATCTTGCTTTTGCTCTTTTAACTATTATTATTTCAAGGAATATTAAACTTTATCACTATACTTGCACTTTTCAAACCAAATACACATTGGAGTGAAGATGTAGCTTCCCATGTTTCCTTTTTATAATATTGCAAAGAGAAAATACCTAAAACATTATCTGTACAATATATCTTTTCGTATTTCCCTGGGCATCGTTATTCTAGAGCGATGACTTTCGATGTGTATACTCAACGAAGAAATGTTGCTTGTTGTCAAACATACTTCTATTGCTTTTCTCCTAAATCCAAGTTTAATTTCCCGTAGTGTTTAGCCTGCAAGATCAACATTTTATTTCAATACCATTGGCTTTCTGTTCAATTCAATTTTCCAGTCCCGTATTTTATTACCAACGATCGCTGTCAAAACTTTGTAGAATCGCTCTAAGCCAAACGTTCACGACTACGTTATCTACAACGTACCCCTGAGACGAAATAGAAATCGAGTAAAATCGGAAAAACAGGGGCGCGAAATGTTTCTTTTTAAACGCCAAGTACTGTCTATGAAAGGCGGTTGCTTTAAGTAATACTACGAATAATAAAAGCAGATGCTTGCACGGTTAAAACTTTCCTCTTGCAGAGAGTGATAAGATCTCAGCTCAATATTCTGTTACAACGTTTTGATGAGAAGACCGGATTTCGATCACGCCTAGTAAAAGTGAAAGTGTATTTCTTTAACCCGAACATTTTAAAGGCACTTCTTATGATGCTTCTATTGGGAATTTCCTTTACTTCTGCATTGGATAGAACAAATATTATAGATATTCACGATTAATTGATATATCAATCAAGTTTATTTCATCTCAACATAAGAATATACATCAAAATTCAATAAAATTTAAATTGGAAATACAATATAAATATATAATTATATAATAGAAACGACATTAATGGTGAATGAGATGGGGACACTACTAAACGCAAAGCGTGATGTTGTAGTGCCCGGTAAATAAAGAGGTATAAAAATAAGACAAGCAAAATTTTACAAATTGTACAATTTGAAAGCCAAGAGCATCGCTAACACTATAAACCTTATAAATTGATTTATAAGAAAAAAAATAATTAATGCAAGATGTCCTTGGGGTTACATCAGACAAAACAAGACAAACAGATATACAAACATACACACAAACTGACACACGCACACTGACAGGACAGACAACACGGACAAGACCGACAGAGGAATACTCAAGGTATTATACCAGCCAGCCAAAAGGATGCAAGAAAAAAATATGGAAAATGGTTATTGTTGTAAAGGCTGATGAGTGTGTTTTTAAAGTTTGTTTTAAATAATGAGAAGGACAGAGAATCTTTAAGGTGGGTTGGCAGATTTTTCCATAATATAGGACCTTGGGACTATAGGAACTATATAGGAGTGTTCCTAGCAAAGACAGCGTTTGTTCTCTTGATGAAATATTCGTGACCATGCCTGGTGTTATAATAATGAGAGGGTCTATCGATGTTAAAAAAGTCACCAGGAATGGGATCAGCCGGGAGGAGATCATGGTGGAATTGGTACATGAAAGATGCTAACTGTAGTTTATAGATGTCATAAATTTTCAGGGTTTTGAGAGAGGAAAAGAGTGGATCAGTATGGGCAAGCCAGATCGAATTAGTGCATGTTCTTATGATTCTCTTTTGAAGTAAAAAAGAGGGAGTCGAGATTGGCATTGTTTGAATCGGCCCATATCATTGCGCCATACGAAAGATGGGGTAGAACAAGGGAATTGTATAATGTTTTCAGTGACTCAGGTGGGAGGAATGGTCGAACCTTACGAATTATACCATTATATTTAGAAACTATTTTAGAAACATGTTGTGTCTGGGAAGTCCATGATAAATTGTGATCAAAGAGTATGCCAAGGAATTTAGTTGTTTCTACTTGCTTTAGTAATGCATTATCTATTTTAAGGTTAAGCCTTATGTCTTGTTTGTTACTGTGTTTATTTTTAAATATCATGTAATTAGTTTTCTTAATATTGAGAGATAGTTCATTTAGTTTAAACCAATTGGAAATACTAATTAATTCAGCATTTATAATTGTTTCTAATTTTTTAGGGTCGTGATGTGAAAATAAAATATTTGTATCGTCAGCAAATAAAGGATGTATAAGGTACATATGTGGAACAAAATTCTACATGTTTTAAACTGGAACTACAGAGAACTATTAAGACAAATCACCCATTACATGGGGGAGTATATTCAGTATAATGTAAAGCAAGAAAAGATAAAAGGAGAAGACGATGAGTAAGGAAGCCAGGAAGGAGGTACAATATATGAGGCACACATGGATAAATTTACATAATATTCAAAATTGTGACTTAAATGTAAAAGCCAATCAAATCATTACAGAACCACTGGCGTTTTCTAGGTGTGCAGTTTTGAGATATAAGAAGTCATTCTGAAAGCAAAGAGTGCTTTTAAACAGTCAATAGCCAACATTATTGATTCTTCAGAGTAAATAGTCAGTAATTCACTATGATATCCACTACGCAATGACTGTTGGACACCGATTTTAATAAACTCATCCATCGCGAAGCTATGAACAGATAGTATATCGTGAACAACCGCGGCGTATTCTTGGGCCATGCCCTCATGACTGACCGACAAGGGGTCCAATCGGGCGGTGCGCCCCTGGAATGGTTGTAAAAGTGAACGTGACCTTTAAATACGATGGTTTATGGCATTTAATTTAGTTGTTATTGCAAGGTTGTGATTTATGTTTCTGCTGTTGGTGTCATTATATTCATGCTGTGATTAGATAAACAAATTCAACGTTTTAAGGGCACGCCCTCTCGCTCTCGCTGTTTTAAAATTACCCTCGAAATTTCTGGACCCCACCACCACAACCCTTATCACACCATATCATTTACACTTTAAATGCTTGAGAATAAATATATTCAGAAACTCCGAACAAAACACAAAAATGCTTCTACATGGTGGACACAATGATAATTAAAAATTTTACCAAAATGAAGTGAAAGTTTCCTATTTCTGTTAATTGATATTCTGTGGGAATTTTAGCATAAAGAATTAGTAATTGAGCATCTTGCCTGAAAAAATTATTCATTTTGGTTGAGTGGTTTTCAAAATATGGTCCCACGAACAATGAGTTAGCAAAACAGACTTGTCCATGGGTATTTCATGATGGAAGTGATAAGTACACATCAATTGTTTTGGCAACCGGGCTTTTCAAATCTGAAATCATAGCATTCAGTTGTGCTAAATACCAGTTTTCTTGTGTCAGGCAGTGGCGTAAATTTCTTTTTGACATTGGGGGGGATGGGGTTGATGAAAAAATTTTGAATGAACTGGGGTTTGCTGAAAAGATGTATCAATAGCACATGTGCGCGCGCAGCGCGCGAACATTTTTGCCATTTAGAAGCTAAAACCGTTAAAAGTAATTGTAATTAGAGCAAAATGCGCGCGAAGCGCGCGGAAATTTACAATTTTTAAACTATTATGGTAAAATATGAGGTTATTTTTGGTCAAAAACACATGAACGGGCATCAACATTGGGGGGATGATCGTATTGACCATCCTCCCTCATCAAAATATTGGGGGGGGGATATATCCCCCCATCCCCCCGGGATTTACGCCTATGGTGTCAGGGCGGGCTTTTCAAATCTAAAATCATACTGTAGCGTGAAGTTGTGCTTAAAACTAGATATCTTTCTTGAACGAGAACTTTAAACATTCTCATAGTAATGGCACCTTAATTTAGGCCACAACAACGAGCCTTCGCGGTTAAGATTTACTACCAAACTGGTAGCTATGTAGCTGTACAACGCCAATGTAGAGAGTACCAACCAAGCCTGCTATCTGTAACATGAGAAAACTGTTTTGAAGTAGAGGGAACTTTGGAAAATGTCAACAAAGGACGAAGCGGAGGGCCTAGGAGCGTCAGAACATCTGCGAACATTCAAGCTGTAAGACAGGAGCTTCGCAACAACCCACGCGCAAGGATAAGAAGAAACCGTGTCGCAAATATCTCCAGATCGTCATTTCAGCGCATCGTTAGTGATGACATCAATTGGCATCCATACAAAATTGTGAGACGCCATAATTTGGGTGCGGGTGATCCTCAACGTAGGCTGGCGTTTGCAATTGGCTAATCAACAGACCACGGCCCTTCTTAAGAGAACCTGTTGTTGTTGATGAGGCCAATTTTCCAATGAATGGCTCAGTGAACTCTCAAAATGTGAGAGAGTATGCGCCAAAAGGGAACTCTCAATGAATTCGTCTACGACAGACCTAATGATCGCAGGAAAGTTGCAGTTTTAGTAGCTGTTACAGGTAATTATAACCTAATTGGGCCCATTTTTATTGATGGAAATTTGAATGGTACCGTTATCTCAATATCTTAAATCAACATTTGGAACCAGGGTTGCGGCGCATTTTTCAGCAGCAAAGCAATGGAGCAATTCGTCGGTTTCTTCAAGGCGGTGCACCAGCACACAGGTATGTAATGGTTAGAAACCGCCTTCAGGAATCCTTCCAAATTGGATCTTGGATTAGGGCATGCGGTGAATGGTTCCTCGTCCAGGATCTAACTCCGCTGATTTTGGCTATGGGTGATGAAAAGCTAGAGTTGACAAGAGGGTCCCCAAACACATTACCAGAACTACGAAGATGGATAAACGATGCATATACCGCCAATAGGAGAACGAGTGTAACATCAGAGCTGTTCAACACATGCACTCCAGGGCTACCAGGTGTATCGCCAAATCAGGGAGGAAATGTGGAAAGATAGAAACTAAAGGTATTACTTTGGATGTTGTGATTGTGTTCAACCATGCATGAGAAAAAATGAATGTCCGTGAAACAAGTCTGTGGTGATGACTTATTGCTACATATCTTCAGTGGAACTCAACAAAAGAAAACAAATTCAGGTAAGATGCTCTATTACCCATTCTTAGGATAAAATCAAATCCACAGATATCAAATACAGAAAGTGGAAAAATCACTTTCCATTTGGGTAAGTTTTATGGGTCACCCTGTAGAAGCATTTGGTTTAATTGACAGGGCCAAATTTTTTAAAATGTTCGGATTGTATTGAAATGCATATCTCGTTTGTGCTATGCCATAAGTTTTTTAGAGCTATAGGTTGGCTATATATGGTCTACGAGCCTGTGCTCAAAAAATGATTACAATCAGGAAAAAATGGTAAATAGAAATTTTAATTTTTTAGGTTTTTTCTTTTTTTAAATTAATATTAATGAACAAAGATCAGGCTTTCCAATAGGTTATTGCATATTTCGATTCACCAAAACGATTTTGTGCCAATTTTAATGCATGGGAGAGTGTTCGAGTACTGTGAAAGAAACAGATTAAAGTAAACAAGGGAAGTCTAATTTTCTCAAACAACCAATTTTAATGCACAAAGATAGTACAATAAAACCATTTCTTTGGATTTGGAGGGTAATGTTCATTCTGGCATGATTTTAACAGATACCAATTTTGTAATATAAACTAAATATTGAATTTGTTTATTTCTTATAAAAAAAATATTTACATTGAACTTATATGGTGAACTTATTAACTACTTGTTGAAGTTCAATAAAAATTTGAATTTGGACGCAAGGTATCAAGGTGTCGGTAGGACATTGCGTTTCATGCTGTTACACTTATTAAAGCCAGAACATACTGAAGATAATTCCACCATTACGTTACTGTTTTCGCATCTTTAAGCTTCTTTATGAAGTTGATCCCTTTGAAGAATTTCAATATTACATCTGACCATTACGGGTATAAGACTATTCTGAAAATTTAATCCAGTTTGACCTTGGAAGTATGTCGTGATGTATCTATTAAACTGTCATTTGCAGATGGGACAAAAGTATACAGTATGTATGCCAACAGCTATTGAGATACATTCTGGCACAATTGGGGCACTTTCAGATTATAGTACTGTATAAGCCAGAACTACCTTATAATTTGTCAAAAAACTAATAATTGGTATGCAAACATTTGTTTTAAAAATTCAGCTCTCAAATTGCCCTCCTAATCCTTAAAACTTTTAAGGCAAGAAAAGTATTAAAGGCGTTTTTTGTTGCAATCTATAAAAGGGGCATGAAACGTTGAGCCTAAGGTAGAAGAAGGAAAGCTGTCTTTTGCCGTATTGTAAAAAGTATTAAACCTATCCAATGAACATGTGGAAAATTTTATGTGGCTAACTTTAGAGTAGTACCTTAAAATCTACCAACAATGGTGTAAAATTATATTTAAAAAACGGAAAGTTTGAACAATAACAATTTCACGATATCTCAAGACAGGGCATCCCCCTTTGCCACGACTATCCTCTCCTCATGATCCTCGTAGTAATTCACTCCTTTAAATTAGTTTTGAGAAAATCTGAAGATTGATTATCCCCAAATCTTAAAAAACAGCTGATTCTTAAAGGTTTGGAGGGTACAAAATTTAATCGTTTTTTGAAGAAAAAATTATAAAACATGCACTTTCAAAATGTCCACTGTTCATTTGGTGCGCTTAAATTCTCGTACAGTGGAACTGTACAGCTCACATCCTTCTTCTTTAGGCTCAGAACCTTTCTAGGCCAATTAGTATAGTTTTACCTGGACATTTTGGAACAAGCTGATTTTTTCAGGATAGGTCCAGGAATATGTGTAGAATCACTGATAAAAAGTCCCCGAAACTCCCCTGGTGGCATTTTCAAAATCCAAGTGCGTGCCAAAATGGCCGCATTTTTGTATTTTGTTCATAATTTCCAAAAACCATATAGCTAGAAACCAAAATAAGGTATAAAACATATGTTTTGAGGTATAAGGATTTACATTAAAACACTATAAAGGTGATTTAACCTTGGCAACGATCCAAAATCCAAAAAAAGTTACCCCGAATTTTGCCTCCCTTTCGAATCCGTATGGTGGGCTGAAATATTGAAAAATGTCAATTTTAGATAAATAAAATTAGGCACAGGGAATCATACGATTTGTTGATAATTCTAACTACCCAGACTAAAACGCCAAGTGGTTTCGTAACAATTACTCCAGCTATGCAATATACATAATATACATTAATTCTTAAGTTATCATTACCACGGGATGGTGCGTCGATTTCCCCTTATTGTCTGACATATGTATGAAATGTCAAAGTGGTAAACTGAAAAATGAAATAAGAGTGGAGATGAAGTAAGCGCTTAGTATAAGATTTTGAAAAGAAAACACGGTCATAAAATGCTCAAAAGAAACAAAGAATAAGAATAAAATAAGTTGTTTTATCATATTATTGTGATCAGGTGCGATTTATATAGATAAATACAGCAAACTTAAAAAAGAGGTAATGAGATGAAGAGAAAAAAAATTGGCAGTGTTGGCTAATATGAGTGAGCGCTGGTAAGGTTCAATTTTGAAATGAGAACGGTCATGGAATGCTCAAGAAACAAGGAGTATGTATAAAATACGTGGTTTTATTCATATTATGGATCATGTGCGGTTTAATATTTAAATCCGAACTTGAAAGAGCGATAATGAGATGGAGAGACAAAAATTTTGGCAGTGTTTTGTGCTAAGATAATGTGTTATTAATTAATAAGGATGGTGAAGGCAGAGTGTGAATAATTGTGACGGCGATCTCCACTAGTTAAAATACGGTAAACAGCGATTGAGATATATTTTAAGAGGAAAGAAGGATAAATAATTGGAAATTGTATTAGTTTGTTTGACAAGTCGATGCTCAAAATGGCAGAAAGACGTGTCTATTTATAAGCACAAGTGAGAACATAAACTTCCACGTAAAAAGAATGCAGTACAGAGTAAAGTTGTGTGGAAAAAGATATGTCATTATTTAAAACAATAGAAAATTGGAGAATATTATTGTTGACTGAAGTAAACAGCACCTAATAATAAATATTACTATTTCAATTCAATTCAATTCCATTTATTCAGCAAACATATCGTACGTGACAGAAAGATATAATTACAGTATAAATATTAAAATACAGAAAGTATCAAATTGAAGACTGTACTAAGATGAACTGGTGAGGTATATGATATGATATGCTAGACCAGGAATGGACAATCCGATAGGGCTTATGGTTATTGCTGGCAGTTGTAATACATACAAGTAAAATATACTCAATATTACAATAATGATACAAGTAAGGGGATGTGACCACAGTCATTACAATATCGTAAGCTCCTGACGCGGACTAATAAGATAAATTATGGGCCAATGAGAGCGCAGTGTTCTCCTTCGTTCGTTCGTTCCTTTAAGTCCAAAATCACAGTGGACGATTCTCCTCACCGTCCAGTGTTGATCAGGCCCGGGACTCCTCCGTGGACCTAGGACCTATAGCCCACAATCATCTATGATGTGGTCAGTGCCCATGGCTCTCCACAATCGCAGCCCGGTGAAAACCCCACACCGATCATTCCGGCCGTACGGGGGGGGGGGGGGGTGCCGGTCCCCCCCCCCAATTCCACAAAAGTGGAAAAAGGTCCACTCTTGCGAATTATTGCATAAGAAGGTCAAAAATTTAGAGAAATTTTGACAATGTCCACTTTTTGGTGATGAGATGTTCAAAAAGTCCAAAAAAGGACCATTTAGGGGGGCTAGGTCCACTTTTACAGAAAAGGTACATTTTACCAAAAAAGGCCACTTTTCCGAAGCCCGCACCCCCCAAAACAAAAAAATAATCCTGCGTACGACCCTGTGCGCTTTGTACGGCCATGCCATCTCGGAGTCTGCTGAGGTCGACCCATGACACTCCCACCACAGTTCACAGCCCTTGGGCTTACAAGATGCAATGTCTACAAAATGCTTTAGGTCCATGGCAGAGGACGTCCACCTCTGGATCATCGTCATCAGGTATCGTCCAGGATGATCGACTGGGACACCGCGACTGCAGCATCTGGACTGGACCGCAAAGCAATTCTGTGGAACTCTATGATCCCCGAAGCGGGGTGGTGGGACTAAGCTACCAGGTTCATCAGCACCTCTTGGCGAGCTTGATCATCTGAAAGTTCCTCCTAAGGTTTGCAGGAGCTATGCCAGCTAGAACTGGAGGTACCTTATTTTATAGGAGTCATTAAAAGGCTAAAAAGTTCATCATTCAGAACGACATCAATCTCGTGAGTGCACAGTGACTCCACACAGTGCAGCGCACCACCAGCGAGCATGCAATCAACAACCGGTGTATGCAAAGTGCGGAAAGACGCACCCCACCCAGCCCCGCGAGCCGTGAGGAGACCAACATGAGGGCCGCGTCTTGGTTAGCGGACTGCTTGGGGCGTTAATTGAAAGTAAGGCTGTGGTCCATCAGGACGCCAAAACACCCTGGTGCCAGCCTGCGGCAGCTCACATCCCAGCATCTAGAGCGAATGTTAAGTTTTCTTTTGCGCACGACGGCCAGGTGAAAAAACGGAGTGAACAGCTCTGGGCCTGCCGAGTTTAAAGCACCATCGATGGATAATTGACCCACAGTGCTAGGTCCCTCTGCAGCCACTACCTCTAGTCCACAAGAACCAGAGCCATTCCAATGCCGTATCGTTTGGGACGTGAGCATTGCAAACAATCTCCGATTGGCACATCTGAGACGCAAAATGAAAAAGACTGGCGCAGGACAGAACCACGGGGACACCGCCCCGAAGTCGGTGCTCTCCACTGCACTGCCCACCTGATGTGGTGTGGGTGGGGTGTTGACTTTTTTTTTGGGTAAAGTGGACCTAACCCCAATACATGCCTCCTTTTTGAATATTCGATCACCAAAAAAGTGGGCTTTTTTTTTTTAAAAATATTACAAAATCAGCAAAAAGTGGACATTTTGCCCCGTTGTGGAATTTGAGTTCCCCACTGCTTAAGGGCCGATCTATGGAGACTGCTCCAACCTCCACAGTTCTTATGGAAGGACTGTCTCCGAATTGTGTGGTAACTTTGAAAGTGAATGTTGGACCGTATGCAGTGCAAAATGGCGCGGAATCCCAAGCATGGCTGTGGGAAAACGTGATCGGACTGGGTTCTCTGCCTAGGAAAAAACGCCCTATCAGCTAGAGGCAACTGTGACATAGCGTTTTGTGGGATTGGTATATCACACCCTATCAAAATTTCTTTGTTACTGTGGAAAATTAATGAAAAGCATAATAATTGAAACCATAACGTAGTTTTTTATGCCGACCTGTTGCCATAGTGACGGTGGCAAACTTGGAAATATTCATTAATCATTTTTGGGAGAACCAAAACATTTTTGATCCAACCACCAATAATGTGAAGTAATAACTATGTCAGTACAGAGCCATTTTAATGTTTTTTTAAATATTTGTATTCTTTACATGTTTGACCCAATATAATGGGTTTGGTGTCTTGATGGGTATAAGTCCCCTTAATTGGTGCAAGCTGTGAACGCAAATATATGTCCTAAGATGGGAACGAAAGAGAAAACTCTGATTTAAATGTGGACTCTTTCTATTTTCTATACTTTATTTTATTGACATCTTGAATATTGTTATGTAATAGCTATACAATATATATTAGGTATTTTGCGGATTCCATTAATTAAAGTACTATATTTAGTTTCTGAACATTTTTTCTGAACACTGCGTAGGTTTTAACGTTTCTGCAAATATAAAAATGGCGGCCATTTTGGGCGCCATTTTGAATTTGAGATTGACAAGCGTGAAAACTCCTTGGTTATGTTTAAATAGATTCCCCATACTCAAAAAACATATGTTGTTTGTTTTTAACATGTATGTTCCAAAATATATAAAAATATTTTAAAAACGGCCATTTTGGACGCCATCTTAGATTTCGGAAAATGCCACCAGGGGACTTTGAGGGGACTTTTTGGCAGTGATAGTACACATGTTCCAGAACCTATAATGAAAAAATTCAGCTTGTAACAACAATGTCCACTATTTGGCTATATGAGCTAATACTTTTGGCCTATTTATTCTCCGCGGATATATTACTTTCTGAGCCGCGAAATAAACATTTTAATAAATTTCAAAAAACAAAAAAACCGAAAATTTTTTTTAAATGTGTCGGGTTGAGGGACATATTACTTGATGGTAGTGAGGAAGTGCGTCTTCAGTACCAACAAACAAGCATCAAACCAAAAAAATGAGATGGAAATATGATACTTTCGAAAGTCAACGTGTAAATAAACAAATTTGAATTATGTTATTTCGAACCTCGCGCATTCTGTTAGTAAGAAATAAGTCATGTTTCTAATTGATGACTTCAAGAGAAATAGAGTAAGGTAAGGAGGGGATATCGGGGTTTTTTTATTCAGGTGTACTAACCTAAGCATATCATTGGCTATAGATTATATCATTTATTTCTCTTTTTAAAAATATGCAATGTTTTTCTTATCAGTAACTCCGATTAAGTACTGAAATTGAAGGTGCTATTATATAAGGTAACTCTTCTTGTCAAGAGCACGACAATGAGGATGAAAGCATACGCGGTGGAGCACAAAAAAAAAAAAAAAAAAAAAAAAAAAAAAAAAAAAAAAAAAAAAAAAAAAATGTTAAACGGCAGTAGACGTTTCTCTCTTAATTGAAATACTTGGAAAATTCCCTTACAATCCTCTAATATAAAGAAGGAGTGATAGTGCTAACTAGAGTGAATGCATGGTAGATCATTAACCCGTCATTTTAAAGCGCTTAGAATTGACGATCATGTCACTTCCATTTAAGTAGTTGAACGGGTCAGTGAAGCCTTGTTATGACATTGGACAAAGTGCCTTAGCAAACAGGGATAGCAGAGCTACCAGGTTATAACAATGATGGTTACAATCATGAATAAGCTTTATGTTGAGAGAAATTCAAATGGTTTTTCATTTTTGTGAATTTTGCGACGACATGTTGACCAAATTAATTATGTTATTATAATTTTCATGTGACTAGAATTAGGAATAAGAAACTTAATTAATTGAATTTAACATTCCTTTATATGAGTGCCAATGAAAATTTACACATTTTAGTATAGTAATGGTTCTGTTTGGAGTAAATCATCATCCATTCAGAGAAAGACATTAGTCCGTTGCAAGCATCGATTTAATGCAGTGTATGAGGTCCAAAGGTTGAGAGGGTCAGTCTTGCTCAAAATTTCTGCGAATCCAAAAATCAAGATCTTAGTTGCAGCAACCGTCGGGTTGAGGGTGAAAATGTGAATTTAACGAAAAGTCATGTTTTTTTCAATAAAACACCCAAAAACGTACTTCCCTGTAAAAAGACTACAGTTAAGGCTAGAAAGATGATTTTGGTATTCAAATGATAAATAAATTACTGGTGCTCTTGCATCCATATACAAAAGTGACAGAACGAGATTTAGGTGATGTATTTTGGGCTAAATTGGTAAATATTGGTCTATTTATCAAATTTATTATGTCATCAATGAGATACTTATGTGCAGACTACCAATTCTACTATTTCATTACACTATTTTAATATCTATACATTTGTCTCGCTCCTTCTCAGCTGCGCCTGTACACCTCAACAAGGCGACCCTACACAACAATGGTTAAAAATAGAACCCAAATGGTTGCATAAATTAAATTAAATGAATTTTAATTTGGAAAATTTGTGTTTCCTTTATAATAATGTCCCATTCTTATTGTGTTTTTTTCAAGTAAAAAAAAAAACAAAAAACAAAAATGTTTTCAAAATGGCAGCCAAATGTACAAACCCATAGAAAATGCATAGAACAGCAAAAACTGTGCAGAATTATTAATTTAATAATGAGTCTTGTCAATAGTAGCAGCAAGCTGAGCTTGCGGGTTTTGTACGTGAGTGGCCCCAAAAGTATGCCAAATAATAATTGCTTATCATATAAGAAAACTCATTATCAGTGTCTGTTTCTTAAGATTAGCATTTCTCTAGGAATATTTGATGAACGAAAAAATGGTTCTAACATTACATTTTATATGGACGATTGTCCACAGTTTATCAAAAATTACTGTAAACTTTCATTATTATAGAAAGTACTTTGACTGATTACACAATTGCCAGTACTTTGGACTGTAATTCCAGCTACAATCTTTGTCAAAGTGTTGGCACACCTTGTGGAAATCCATTTTCTGTTTACATTGAATAATCGGCCATTTTTGAAGGTACGAAATTTAACCTTTTCGGTTTATCAAGCTTGAAGCCTTTGCTAATCCTAAAACCTCCCCCTTCCCACCGATCAATGTTGAGTCCGTTAGGGTACTGTAACACAATTTCAAGATTTCAACATTGTTCAGGGGGAGGAGATGAGCGGGGCACCCCACACACAGACACTTTTTACGGTACGGTAAGAAAAGTGTGCCAACCTTTTGTTCCAAGTTGTAGGAATATAGGGTAAAAAGAAAAAATGGTACTAAAATGGGCATTTTATAAAGCGATGACCACTGCTTATCAAATGTATCCTAGCAATATACCATTGCCAGTAATCCAGCATGGAATTCCAGTTAGAAATAACTGGTGAAAGCTAAACTTGTATAAAATGGACATTTTAAGCGATGCCAAACGCTTGTCAAACTATGCCAGCAAACCGTCCCATCTGTTATTTGAGCAGTTCATAGAATTTTAAGTATTTCTGAAATCGAATTCCAAGTTAGGGACCAAAGATGATATAAATAAATTGTACGAAATGGAGATTTAGATTTATAATAGCAATTGCTGATCGCCTTAGCAAAATTACTTAAATATCCAGGAAACCATTGAGCGGATTCATACCATTGGAGTCAGCATGGAATTTGACTCAGCACCAGCAGAACCAGGGGAGCAAGGGGCCATGGTCCCTCCATTTTGGAAAGTGGCCCCCCTCCCCCCCACATTTTTCAAAGTGGTTTATGATACATGCACCAATTACACGTCGGGCTTTGCAAAGGTGCATGAGAAACGATCGTAATGAAAAATTGCTCAGATAGAGTGTCGAGTGGCCCCTCCACCTTGAAAATCATTCCGCCCGCCGCGGTTTTATATAGCGATTGGCAACCCCGCTTATAAAAAAAACTATGCTAAAAAAACTTTTATTCTGAAACTTCTGGCTCGAAAGAAATATCCGATGAAGTAACAAATGGTACTAAATGCAACATTTGATTGTCTATTATGTACCAAACTTCCATATTCCTTTTAAAAACTGATAGTCTAACTGGATTTTAAAATAGGCCAATTATGGGAACTCTTAGTCAAGTGTTTCCAGGAGATTAAAAGTTTGCAAGCAGTATTTGATTTTTTGGCCGGGAAACGCAAAGTAGTATAGTACAACCCATAATTAAACTGAATTTTTTCAGTATATTGTTGTTTTCATCTGATATTAATAGTGAATTTGTGCCAAAGCAACAGGTTTGAAGTAAAGTAATTATAGTCCGCCGTTACTTCACAGTCCGGCTACACTGGATGAAAGAATAACGAAATATTCGAAAACTAGTTTGGTAAGCGGTGGACAGTCGCTATATATTTAATTCTGTGTGAAATAAAATTGCTGTGATTCAGGTGATTTCTTGCTTGAATGTTACCAGATATAAAAAGTTTGTTAGGCCTGTTTTCGAAAGCAGTAGCCAATTGCTATATAAAATTCCAAGCCGAGGAACTGGCAATTGTATGAATCAGTTTGAACTTAAAAAAGCTTCCTGGAAAATATTGAACGTTTGCTAGTATATTTGATTCAGCGGTAGTCAGAACTTTATGAAATGTCGGTTTAGTACCATTTCTGCTTTTTACTTGATATCCTAGCTGGAATTTCCAGCCAAAATACTGCCAACTCAACTGTATGAATCCACTCATTTGAGTGATGAAAGTTTGCTGGCATGTTTATAAGCGATGGGAACGCGTTATAACCATTTGGCTCTTACCTAGGTGGATTCAATGCCGGATTCTAGCAATTGTATGAACCAGTGTAAGTGTTTCCTGGGAATATTGAAAGTTTGCTAGTATATTGTTGATAAGCAGTGGTCAACTTTGTTAAATGCCCATTTAATACCTTTTCACTTTCACCGAGGTTTCCTACTGGGATTCTATATGCCGAAATATGGAAACTATATGTCAGTGAAGTGCTTCCTGGAATCTGAAATGTTTGTGCATATTGTAGCAGGGGTGAGGCTCAAATTATTATATTTGTTCGAAGGTAATACGCCTCTATTGGAAAGAAGTAGTCTTTTGTAATTAACTATCATCTAAAATTAAGTAGCTCTGATCATCCCTGGCTTCCTTGCGCTAAATGACATGAGCACGCGCGTACGCGTCTAAGGTGGATCGTTTAGTGATTAAATATGGAAAAAAAAAAAATCTGAAAAATAACGTAATGTATGAACTTGACAAACATTACAATCATGCATATCATACTAGCGGGGCATAAGGTTACTCAACAGAAATGGGTGTTCTATATTAAATCAACATTTGCAATGTATATCACTGTTCTACCTAGGATGTCCTTGGACCGCACTCCTCTCTTATACGACCCAAATCGAGAAGACAAAGAGTAAAAAGGATGTTCACGCACAAACATCTTGAACAAACTCACGACTGGCACAAGAGGGGTGCTCGCCCACAACCCTAAGATCGACGGCATTCCCTGTGCTACATAGATGCAGAGTATGCCTGCCCCTGTATGGGAAAGATCAATCCCATTGCCAAGAGCTTGATTCAGCGATAAATGCCTCTGCCGGCTTACCACAGGATTGCCTCCGTCCAAACACCAACGGAACACCTTGTACATCTAGCAGGAATTACTCCACCAGACATCCATCGTAGCGTTTAGCGAGATGGCAAGAGCGTAGCTGCCCAAGTATCTAATGTGAATCACCCTATTCTGGACAGATAAATGCTGCCAACCGCCTTAAATCCAGAGAGTGTTTCTTGAGCAAAGTCCAAGCTCTTGAACAGTCTCTAAGGAGTCTCTAAGGAGGTCAAAGAGAGTCGCCTTGTGGAAAGAAAGACTTGCATCAACCAAGTATCATCATCGGTATTGAACCTGGTGAGCTCTCCCCACCTGGAGATGAATCCTCAGGGCGGAAGGCGATGACTCAACAGATTGAGAAACAAACTGGGCCGATCAATCTTAAGGTTTCCTTGCAGAAGTGGGCTATCGAAGCTGATAGGCTAACTAGCGTGGTGGGAACAGACACCACAGACAATGGAACCCCTCTGGCTCTGCCCACTGCGGGCGCAACAATGCACAAATAAGGACCTTGCGAAATTCAGTGAAGCAGCCAGATGTTGTACCCATTCTGGCTGGAGAATATTTGAGAACCACCGTGTTTGGACACGATAAGAAGAGACAAGTATATACATTTTCTCTTTTGCCACGAAAACATTTGATTATTTAAAGAAACTGTTTAGATATTGTATATCAATGTGTTCATTTACCAGAAAAGAGCGTTGAGGTCATAGGAAAATCATTGGTGTGAAAAGATTGTTATTTCCATAACTTGAAAGAATCATCTTCAATAACGCACTCATATACTTGCATCCTCCTCAATAATATTGTGCAACTGCTACAAACACACATTGAATTTGGAAGGTAATGTTAAAAAACCGCAGAAATTCGCTGGTTGTTCATTTAGGTAAATATTGCCCAATCATAGGAATTTGTTTGTTCGCATTACAACTATTAACCCTCGTTACGAAGGGGGTGGTTACCCCCCTTTAGGTTTTTTCCCCGGCTTGCTTAAAACACCTTTTTTGGTGCCAAATTATTTTATTGTTAATTGGTCAATTGACATGTTCCGCACTCCTTTTAATCCAAAAAAAAAACATTCCACGGGGTCTAGGCTAAGATCCGAGGGTGATCCCAAAGTGTGGATAGGGGGAACCCCCTCCCCCCTTCGGAAGAGAAGTACCAACATGCCTAACCACAGCACAGCAACATCCACAGGGACACGCCATTCCATAGACACACACAGTGAAAATGTGAAAAATTCAATTTTCGTACACAACCGGTAGGAAACTCAGATTTTCATGCGGTTTTTGACTCTACTTGATGGGAAATGGGACTAGTTTATTATAATGACAGCATTTTAGAGCTTTATAATAAGGGTGTTTGAGTCGCGAAAATGGCGGAAATTCAATTTTCCAACCCTATTCCCGTTTTTTCGTACTTTCCCTAAACATATGGGACGTCATGGTGACGTTATAATGGTGAGTTAGTCCTTTTTGAGACCAATGGAAAGAAGGAAACTCTAAGCTATCCTTTGTGTACCAGGTACAGGAATCGGGGTGTTCAGTAACGAAAATCACAGGGGGGTGGTAACCACCCCCCCCCCCTTCGGGAGTTTTGTTACAAAAAAAAGGGCTCAGGTAGACGAGGGTTAAACGTCGACAACGTTTTTGTTCCATACAAATACGATCACATCTACCATGCAGAAACTTATCTTTTTGGAAGATATAACACAAGTGTATAAGGTCTGGTGCACTCCCTTAGTATATAGGGGCTCATGGCGCCCCCGGCCCCCCAAAAAAAAAGCTACTTTGCCTTTGGAATTGTTACCACAATCTGGGTATTGATGGGGTTCAACACGATGTTAGACGCGCCCACAATGTCCCACACCCCCATGAAAAACCCTTTCCGAAGGATTTTGTCAATAAAATTGTCTCATAATAGGAGAACATAAAAAACACATTTCATTGCTGTGAAAGTTAAAAAAAAAAAATTAAAATACTCATTACGATTTAAGTGGCAACATCAAGTAGCGACACCAAATTAGCATGATAATGTCATGGTCCGATTTTTTTTTCACCAAAACATGCGCAAACTAATTATTTTGGAAAAATATTTAGCGTTACAAATGGCGATGAAAACAAAAAGTTGGGTCCACGTGGTATTTTTTTCTGATTAAAGTATCAAAGATATGTCAACAATATATCGACAATATATTCAGGCAGGTATGGGACAAATTATTTTTCTCCATATCAGTAATATATACGAATAATTAAGTATAGCAGATTTGTGGTTTTTTTCATGAAAATTTGAACGGAATGTTTGGACATTTAGTTATTATTCCAAAACGGGGACTTTAAGGGTCATTACGTTCAAAGCAGATCATCGCCAGAAGGAATCACGACACATGTGGAAACAGGTAGCCTTTAATAATAAACTCACCTGTTTACAGTTTGCAGCTCCCTGACTATTCCTTATTAAATAAAGGTATATGATTCCTGTGCGAAATAAGGCAGTGATATTGGCTTTAAGTGTTAGGCATGTTGAAAGATGATATTTACAGATGCGAATTAAGTATGATGTTCTGAAAAAATTACGATTCTGGTGTTTAATGCATGTAGTAGCTAACTCACAATAGGCATGCACTGTCATTACACCTCATAAATATTCATAAACAAACCATGCCAATTCATTGGCCGATTCCTATTACAAACGATTTTTCCTCAGGGCCTACAACCACACCCCCAGATTCACAGCATGGGAATATGCACACTATTTTCCTTGGTACTGAGTCACGGACCCATCAACCCTCACCCTTCGGGTTTGGGGATAGCTATTTCACCTATAGGTTAAACAAAAAAAAATGGCAACTTTAGGCATGTTTCTTTTACATTTAAAAGTCTCACAGAGAAAATATAAAAACAAACACGCCAAAGCACAAGCTAAATTAACCAAATGACCAAAATTTCAACATATGCTGTGATGCTTAATAGAGTGGGTATGGCTGATAGTGGGGCAATCGAGGTGAAATGTGCTGTCCAAATGCCTTTTGAGAAGGAAAGACATCATGGCCCGTTGTTTACCAATAACATTCATGAAACTTCACTTTCTTGATCTACCTAGCGCACCCAAGATGTTTTAACCCTCATCCAAACAAGGGTTTTTCTACTACATTCACGACGAAGGGTGTGGGGGTGGTTATCACCCCCTGATTTTTTCGTCATTAAGGGACAAACATCATCTTGCTTGTATCAGTGTGTAGCTACATATGTCTTTTCTTCAAATAAAGTACAAACATATAAAGTCTTGACAATATGACGTCATAGTTACGTCATAACTAAGAGCTTATTTATGACGTTATTTGTAAGCATATCTCCAAAATCAAGAAATTTTCGACCATTTTCGCCATTCATACAAGCAAATTGGTATTTATTTGGCCATGATGGGTGCCAAAGTATTGCTTACAGCATCATACGTAACAAAAGTACCATTTTGGCCATTTTACACAGTAAAGTATAGGAAGGTGGCAACCACCCCCTACCTTCCGACTTTGGCGGGACACCCTGATCTCCCTGAAGGTGGTACCTCCATTTATTTCGCTAAAATGACCGCAAAGGATGAACTAACATAATCATAAAAGCCTTAGATCATATTCGTATATTCGTTTGTGTTTTTGTGAGACAGGGAATCATCCGTTGGGGTTGATAAACACCCCCCCCCCTTAGTCGGACGAGTACACAAGTTAGTGGTGTATAACCGTTAACCTATGCAATTATCATTTAATCATTACGGAAGCAAAAACGGTAATTTTTATTGGCAGCTACGTCATAATGTGGGTTTCTTTCAATATGAAGTAAAGTCTATGGAGCTCTCTTACATTTTACTTTGCTTGTACTAACAAGCTGTGGATGTGTGTGAGATTACTAAATCATATCAAAATTACATTAATAATCAAGTGAAACCAAATACGAGAAACACTAAGCTTGATTTATCGAAGAACGAGTTGTGTCTTCTCGGTTTTCTCTTCAAAACTTCACGTAATTTCAAGAATGTTTGCACAATTATTGTTAAAGTTACCTCAAAAGTCACGAAGTGGTGCAAATATTTATAATTTTGATTCAACAATCAGACACTGTACTTTGGTCGGGCTTGCCAACTTTGGAATAGCGATTAAAAATCATAAATGTTATTTCCATACTATCCATGAACCTGCCGCATGTTGTGTAATCATTGGGTAATGTTTTTCTCAGATCAAAAGTTTATTTGTCCTAAACCATCAGGTAAACTGTTAAGACTGTTACAATAATTAAGATGGAGAGGGGCTTTGAAGGAAAAAAGACAATTGAGTGATATCGCTAAAAGGAAAGGATCGTACTGCCATACTGAAATCAATGTTAACTTAAGCATAGTATAGATCGTGTCACTTACATAGTTTCTAGCAAGGAAAAGCTGATCTGCACCTGACATTCCCAAGTTAACTCACCGTGACGACCACAGGTTATAGTACCCAATATTATAATTTTGCTTTGCAAAAGCACGGGTTTCCTCATGTAAGCATGTGATCATCATTTAAATACTTGCCTAGCATGCAGAGCCTGTTACACTAGATACACTAATGTCCATTCAATTAGCTTAGACCCTCGGTTTTTAATTAATATTAGAGAAGATAGAGGTGTCGGGAAAAAAATTGTGAAAGAAAAGTTTTCACGAAATTACCCAACAGGATTTTTTAAATTTCAAAACCTATGGATGGAATTTTACCAACAAATCTATTGAAATTTGACCCTTTTCCCCTCAAAGTTGCGAATGATCTGTCCATCGTCTGGTACCATTAACAAATGACGTGTGAGGTGGTCTTTGGTATTATACATACGAGGTAGGAAGCGACTATCGATGTAGCTTTACCCACTTCGATCAATATCGGCGGACCAGAAGACCTTGGTCGGACAGTGACCTGCTCATATTGTGCCATCTTCTCTTAAAAGGACATAATACAAAGAATGTATTGTATTTGTATTTCTTTGAAAGTTTGAAGCGACATATTTTTGTATAGACGATGTGTCATGTGACATCACCGCCGGGCAAGAAACAAAGCGCTGTCCGGCGGTATGCGTGAGCACCTATAGCACGTACACACTTCTTTCAATACATTTTACAAATGAAGAGCGCCGCTCATTACTCTCATTACTGAATGGTGACGTCATATTTGCGATACAGCTTGGGGAGATTTTGAAATTCTGTATTGTGTGTTCATGACGTTCGAGAGACTTTTTTAGACCTCTGGTGGTAAAATTATATTCGCAATGATAATGGGAAAAACCGGTATGGTCTCGGCTATCGGAAGCTGAAAACAGAATTTAAATAAGACTTTCCGATGTTCAGTATTTGTGTTGTTTTTATGTCAGTACCGTTGCGCCATGAGTCAATCCCGGAAATTGAGGGTTGAAAAAGTACTCCTAAATAATGGTAGATTATGCGCGATATAATGTGACTAGTGAGATCTACTCTGTGTGTCGGTATTACTTAGATCATTCCTGAACCCACAGTGTCATCATTGCAAGGTGACATTCACTTTAAATAAGGTGACAATGGAAATATGCATGGCTATTTTCCGGCAGTGGAACCAAATTTGAACTGGGAATTGCAATGGAGTATTGATTGCTGTCATAATTATATGCGTGGAACACACATTCGATTGTGTGTATATTTAGGTCAGTCACCCGAATGTACTACACATGCGCGAATTCAGCGTCGGTGACTTTTCACTAAAATTTGTTATACAGGCGTCAATGGAGAGCTTTGTTTGTGTGTAGGGCTTGTGCTTTTGAAATTCGCGCTCAATCAGTATAAATAGCCCATTGAATAGTGCTGTAGCTGTATGTGATGTCTCGCATCTTGATCACGTCAGTAGACCAGGTGCTAAGTTGCGTTTGTAAACATTGATGTCACATCATCTATAATCACACCATGAATAACACAAAAGTTGAACAAGGCAATGATTGACTACATTCAAAATCCGGAAATAAAATTTCGCTATTATACATTACAAGCATTGTTGATGATATCGATCAATGTTTTCTACTGACAAAGAGCGATGCAACGTTTTACACACCTACCTTATAAATGGAACATTCCTGAAAAAGTTTATGCTCATTACGAATATTCGACTGGTTCCGATTCCTTTCCGATTGATGGCCAAAAATCACAGAAATTGAATAGAATTGGGTGTGAAGAAATACTTTTCAGCACACACCTTCAAATCTTGTTGGGTAATTAGATAAATACCAACTTTTCTTTCAGGATGTTCTTGCCCCACAGACTAATACCTTTTTCATGTCCTTTAAACAACTCGAGGGTCTAAGCATTGATGGACCGCTTTCCATTCAATTAGCTGAGACCCTCGGTTTTTAATTAATATTAGAAAAGGTAGATGTGTCAGGAACAAATCGTGAAAGAAAGTTTGTATTCACGAAATTACCCAACAGGATTTTTAAATTTCAAAACATATGGATGGAATTTTACCTACAAATCTATTGAAATTTGACCCTTTTTCCCTCAAAGTTGCAAATGATCTGTCCAACGTCTGGTAACATTAACAAATGACGTGTAAGGTGGTTTTTGGTAAATATACATACGAGGTAGGAAGCGACTATCGATGTAGCGATATACCCACTGCGATCGGCGGACTGCAGAAGACCTTGGTCGGACAGTAACCTACACATATTGTGTCTCTTCTCTTAACCCGTCACCGAAGGGGGTGGGGTGGTTACCACCCCCCTTCAGTTTTTTTTTTTTTTCCCCGGCTTGCTTAAAAAAACCCTTTTTGGTGCCAAATTATTTACTGTAATTGGTCAATTGTCCTGTTCCGCCCTTTGACCATCCAAAAACAAACATCCACTGGGGTATAAGGTAAGATACAGGGTGATCCCAAAGTTGATGGATAGGGGGTGCTAACCCACCCCCCCCCTTCGGAGAGAAGTACCAACTTCCTAACACAACACAGAACGGCACATACCCTTATTTTGGTAACAATAGAGAGCTATGGTGCTCCTCTTTCTATGATACCAAAATGAGTCCAACATGCCTAGCATACGTCACAATGACGTCAGAAATTACCGCATGTTCAGCAAACTGAACTGCCATTTCCTTTAACACACACAGTGAAAAATTAATTTTTCGCAGAAAGGTTATGAAAATCAATTTCATGCGTTTTTTGACTCTACTTGATGGGAAAAGATAGTTTTTATATAATGACAACAATTATAAGAGCTAATAATATGTGTTTGGTCGCTAAAATTGCGAATATCCATTTCCACTCTATAGTCAGTATTTCGTACTTTCCTCAACATAAGCCGATCATGGTGACGTCATAATGGGGAGTTAGTTTTTAACTTATTTTGGTACCAATGGAAAGAAGAAACTCTAAGCTTCCTTTGGTACCAATTTACAGGAATCGGTTGTTCAGTAACAAAAACACATGGGGGTGGTAACCACCCCCCCCCCCCCTTCGCACTTTTGTTACAAAAAATGGCTCAGGTAGACGGGGGGTTAAAAGGACCTATACAAGAATGTAGTTGTATTTGTATTCTTTGAAATTTTGAAGCGACCCCCCCCCCAAAATCCCGGACTAAAATAGACGTTATTTATACATTACAAGCAGTTCATGATATCCGCATCCAATGTCTCTAAACTACTGTCAAGATCGATGTAACTTTAAGCCTACACACCTATCTTGTAAATGGAAACATTCCTGAAAAAGTTTATGTTCATGTTACGAATTATTCGGCTGGTTCCGATTCCTTGCTGATTGATGGCCAAAAATCGCAGAAATTGATAGAATTGGGTGTGAAGAAGTTACTTTTCAGCATGCACCTTCAAAATCCTTGTTGGGTAAATTAGATGAATACCAACTTTTCTTCACGATTTTCCCGGCACACCATACCTTCTCTTAAGAACCGAGGTCTAAGTACTGAATGGACCCATAAGTACTTAAGCTTTCAACCACAAGGGTTTTTGTATTGAAGAAGTTAGCTATATGTTAATAAAACATTATTTACAACTATTATTTTGTGCTGTGTGTAACAGTTCTAGCGAATACGAATACATTATGTTACATGTGGTTTCAATTCTCAGTCACTACTCCCGCGAAAAACCACTGGCCAAAATTATGTTTCTTGAGGTAAAACCTTTTGAAATGGTTTTAACCATCTCTCTGTACTCTGCCTCTCTCCGTCTACCTCTCCGTCTACCTCTATAGTTTTCTCTTTGTCTGCTTTTTCCTGACTGTCTCAGCATGCTTGAATAGTAACGTTTTCTATGCACCTCTCTCTAGTTTGAAGTGGTACATTTTCAACACATATGAACTATCTTCAATTTGCTCTTAAAGGTGCTTGTTCCGATTTATGTGTATTGTGTTCTCTACTTTATATGAGAGCCTGGCACTTGCACATACACCCCATCAAGTACCGTGGGAAACAAACTCGCGGTTTTGACGGTAGACGCAATAATGCATGTTGCAAAGCCCTATTCAATACTGTGCTAATATTGATGGTTAACCACTAAAACGGCGGTTTTTTGTTTATATCTTGGGAATGAAATGGATTTGAGGGCTCAAATTTCAGGACAACAATGAGAAAAATACAGCCTTTCATACAGGCGCCTTAATAAGAGGCTAAAGACAGCCATCAATGTTTATCCTAAAGTGGGGGTTTGCTGTAACTCGATTTAAAAAAATCTGTCCATTACGTGAATATCACAGATTCGCCACATTCATATTAAAGCCACGAATATCACAGACCGGTCAAACAGTATGGATGCCGAAGGAATCGACTCCGGCGTGTGTTTTTTGTGCTTAACCCCATGATCGGAAGTTTGCTGGAAAAAAAACACTCCGGAGTGGTTTTATTGTAAAATCATTCAGTTTACCCACCCATAAGGGCGCTGGCTTGGGCTTAATCGTTTCAGGTGAGGGCTAAAAAAAAAAAAAAAAAAAAATTATTTTGGGCATGTGTGTAACAGTTCTAGCGAATACGAATACATTATGTTACATGTGGTTTCAATTCTCAGTCACTACTCCCGCGAAAAACCACTGGCCAAAATTATGTTTCTTGAGGTAAAACCATCTCTCTGTACTCTGCCTCTCTCCGTCTACCTCTCCGTCTACCTCTATAGTTTTCTCTTTGTCTGCTTTTTGCTGACTGTCTCAGCATGCTTGAATAGTAACGTTTTCTATGCACCTCTCTCTAGTTTGAAGTGGTACATTTTCAACACATATGAAATATCTTCCATTTGCTCTTAAAGGTGCTTGTTCCGATTTATGTGTATTGTGTTCTCTACTTTATATGAGAGCCTGGCACTTGCACATACACCCCATCAAGTACCGTGGGAAACAAACTCGCGGTTTTGACGGTAGACGCAATAATGCATGTTGCAAAGCCCTATTCAATACTGTGCTAATATTGATGGTTAACCACTAAAACGGCGGTTTTTTGTTTATATCTTGGGAATGAAATGGATTTGAGGGCTCAAATTTCAGGACAACGATGAGAAAAATACAGCCTTTCATCTGATATCAAAGTCGATACTACATACGGGTAAATCAGGGAGGTCCCAAAGACAATCGGAGCACGCACCTTTAAATGATATTTTACACAAAATATCATACCATAAAACATACAGGCGCCTTAATAAGAGGCTAAAGACAGCCATCAATGTTTATCCTAAAGTGGGGGTTTGCTGTAACTCGATTTAAAAAAATCTGTCCATTACGTGAATATCACAGATTCGCCACATTCATATTAAAGCCACGAATATCTATCACAGACCGGTCAAACAGTATGGATGCCGAAGGAATCGACTCCGGCGTGTGTTTTTTGTGCTTAACCCCATGATCGGAAGTTTGCTGAAAAAAAACACTCCGGAGTGGTTTTATTGTAAAATCATTCAGTTTACCCACCCATAAGGGCGCTGGCTTGGGCTTAATCGTTTCAGGTGAGGGCTATACTGTATATATTACAACCATGCAAAAAATATAAATTTAAAAAAATCTTGAGGGCGTACTATTTTCCAAAAATGCATTTCTCACAATTTGGGAATTTCACATCATACCTAATCTGGAAGAAGATACATTAAGCTTCCAAATGATGTATGGTGTTTGTGTGTAGGGTGGATATAATAAACTCCTACAATAAGCCTCTTTTCACAGGTCTGCCGCTTTTCAATAATATGAGTGTTCTTTGGTGAAATGCAGCATCCCAAGACGTTTTACGATCGATAGCTGCTTCATTTCAAAGCCAGAATCCACGTAAAATTGCATTATGTATCCATAGAAATTGCTTTCCCCGAAAAGTAAAACGGCTCAAGAAATCTTGGCTAAGTATGAGATCCATTAGAGCCTGGTTTGGAGAACGAAATTCAGGATAAAGCGGTCCTGCCCGGGGGTCCTGCAGCTAAACGAGAGTCCTATATATATCGTAATATTCTGGTCTAGTATTTGGGTTTGCGCTGTCTTCCACGGCCCTGGAAAACATCGCCTGAGCAATTTTCACAACTTATTATTTTTGACGTTATTATTTCGATGTTTGTGGAACACGCTACCATGAGAGAAATTCAACTCTGCAAATAAAAGCGGTATTTGACAGTGTCTGACTGTACATAAGTCATGATAAGACTGATGGGATTATAAGGTTACCATTGTGATAGCTTGGATGTTTCAATTGAAGTATCAGGATGAAAAACACCAGCAAATATTTAATTAAAGGTTGTTATTTAAACAAAACTTACCTTTGACACTGCAAAATATTCCTTATCACAGCATTGGAGAAATAATGCATTCTTATATCAGTGCACACATAACAGAACTAACTTTTATTTGGCCATGAAAAATGAGTCAAACTTGTATTCAGAGATTAGCACAAAGCGGATTTGACATCCCGGCCAACTATGCATAAGTCCTTCTATCATTAACAGAAAAAACTTGACCCAGTTTGTGTCCGCCATTTTTAATTTTTAAGTAACATATATCTAACATATGTGGTATCATCTGAAAGCTTAGTTCATTATCTTTAATTTGCTGTAGATTCCACATCACCAAATAGATCTGGTCTGGCACCCTCTGGCCGAAAAGTGTTTGGGAAAAAGGTAAACAAAAGTGACAGGTCTAAGTTAAAACTGAAAAATAGTAGAAACTGGACCGGAACTTCCTGGGCAATATTTTGTGTTGGAAATTATTTTAAAGATACAAATCAGCACAATATCAAGGCAAAAATGTTTGTGAGGCTTACTACTGAGTAATTACAGTACTATTTTACACCCACCCCATAGGAATATTTTGACTAGACGCCACAGTTTCAGAGGGGATCGGAACTCATCGTTGTCTTCATGGTTCAGTAGCTCGAAAATCCGTGGTCAACTTATGGATTCTTCTTGCTGAACGGGATACAGAGGTCTGGCAGTCCAAGGAAATGCATAATTTAAGTAACTGAGTCGCTTCGTTAATGAGAAATTTACATTTTAATTACGGCCATTTTGTACATAAAGATCATTCACATCGGTTAGGTATAGATCGAGCTACAGTCGTTTGAATCAAGTAGTCGGTTTTGCGCTCTGTCCACGGATTCAGATTAAAAGGAACGACGTTCAGCAAAGGAAATCAGTGTCCAGAAGACAACCAGGCTATTTATTGACTGAAGAATAAATTTGGCGCTATTGAAACCCGCAAAATGTAGTCATAATTTACCATCGATGCCCTCTTAATGTTTCTACGTCCTCATCACTCACAACAATCGTTTGAAAAATAAAGTAACTTGATACATGTATCAGTTTCTGGAGGAATTGAATGAATCATACCATGTGAAGGAACAGACATCGGTGACAACCTTTGAGGTTCAAAGTATTGTCTATTTTGTAGACCAAAATATGCCACATCTTGAAAAAAAAGTGTTACAAATAGAACTAACCATTATCACTGGCTTTTACACCTTTAACATATCACTTTATTTGACATAAACATTGACATAGCCTTATCATCATTTTGGGGGAGTCGTTTGCTTAGTTGGCTGCCGTGCATTCAAATGGGAATCCGTGGATAGGAGGAAAAGCTGACTACTTGATTCAAAAGGCTGTAGCGCAGCCTATACTTAACCGATTGGAAATATTTTTGCAGCAAGTTACAGATAATGAAATATGCTTTCTGACGGTATCACATATGTTAGACAAAGTTTCTTAAAAAATCAAAATGGCGGACAAAACCTGGGTCAAGTTTTTTTTTACTCACCCTGTAGAACTGAATGCATCCGTTTCCAGGAAGCCGATTCTTTAAAGTAACTTTGTACCATGGACACAATATGTTTTGTAATGGCAACAAAGGCCTAGTCTCCACATGGCCGGGGACTGAACCTGATATCAATATTACCCCTATGGAAATATGAATGGAGTCTCACTTAATTTGAAATCTACTATAGCATGACGAAAAAGCCTTTAAGCAATCTTTCACCTACGAATCGTCAGTGTGAACGGTTGCCGGTGTAAAAGGAGATATGGTCCGGTAGGTGTCATATTCTGGGCTCCACAGACGACAACGGAATAAAGCGTGAAACTAATGTTTCATGAAGAGTCAACTGAATCGATTGCCCTATTGTTCACCATTGTAAGCGGACTATGAGTCCGGGGAACTATATCTCCTGCCACGTGGACAGGACTATTTCACACCAGTGATTTAGGGCTTTTGGCGACTTTCTTCAGTATTGGCGGTATTCGTCGGCATTTCTCACTCAGGCATTGTGATGGGTTTTTATTTTCATAGCACGGTTGGCATGCGGACCCAATAAACCTATCGGCGTGTCGCGATTAAAATGGAATTGTTGAGAGGAACACCTAATTCAGTTAACACGCTTCGGAAGCCCCATTCAATGGTACGGATGGATCACATGCTATATACCCCTTGCTATACTTGTAATCCCTCAATCGTCATTTATATTCTGTAGAATAGAAACTATCCTGTAGCAAAACTAGTGCACTGCAGAACCTATGCCATTGATCTATTTGTTAAGGGTTGCCAATTATCGCACAGTATGATCACCGTAGGTGCAAGAGAAGTATTAAGGCTACTTCGTCGATTATTGGGCGGATAATTGTTTAATATTGTACATACAGATTGCGTTTGTCATTTGGATTCTAGCGTTACACAAAAGTAAGTCAAAAGAGTTTGTTTTTGAAATTGCGTCGATGTTTTGCAAATACTTCTCGATACTGCTTCTACTAGACACACCACTCAAAAGAATTGCAACATAATTTATAATCACCAATTGATTTCACTGTCCCAGGATTTCTTGACTATCCATGGCGTAGTGAATGTCGAAGTTGTGTATTACAAAAAGATGTTATTCTCCAGATTTCCAGATTGCAAATACCTTTGATTCTGTAGTCATGTTCCCTGATTAGTGTTGATTGAGAGAGCTGACCTGTCGATTGCCGTCTAGAAGGAATAGAGACTAAGAGAAGCCAGAAATGGCCTCAGAATAGCCGCTACATTAATTGTACGGGTTAGTTTTACTCCAAATTTATACTAGCGAATATCGGAGACTTGTTACAGTATGGGCCGGAAATGAGATAACGTCAATGGAAGATGGGAGAACGATGCACTCATGAAATTATATTGTAAGAAAGAGGTTACGTGATAATTTGATATTATGTTTTTTGTCATGAAATGTAAATGCTTATCCGGTCATGCATGATCTCCGTTAACCACATGATTTATCAATAAAATCGTATCTCGGATGTCTCATAATTTTTTGATTTTTGAAGACCACTGTTTTCCATTGACGCTACCTCATATCCGGCCCATACAAACGATTTTCTACCATAAAAATTTGCAGTAAACCTAACGTACAAATAATTAAGTTGCGATTCTGAAGCCATTTGTCGTATTACTCTGTCCGTATTTCTATCGGACCACAATCGACAAGTTATCGTTCGTCAGCTCTCTTAACACTTAAGTGTATAAGGGGGGGGGGGGGGGTCCATGTGGACCCAACATTTGCTTTTTCGAGCGCCATTTTTTAACGCTAAATTTTTGCCCAAATTTTATGTAATTGCCTAAATATCAGTTGCGCATATTTTGGTGTAACAATTCAAATCGGCCACGGCGTTATTATGCTAATTAGCATAATTATCATTTTGGTGGCGCCAATTCAAAATTTATTTTGCACATTAAATCGTACTGGAGTAACCTTTTTAAAATTTTTAAACTGTTGCTCAAAAAGTTGGAATATTTTTTTTTTCAGACCCAAACGTATTTCTATTAGAACGCCTCAGTAATCATATTAGAGTAGGTGAATGGTTACATAATGAGTCCCAACTACCCAGGTGAAGGGAATCCATGCATAATTTTAAATTACGTAACAATGCCTTTTGTTGGGATCTATAAAAGGCCAGTGTTTGTTCCTTTTCCCCGCTCCAAGCCTGTCTGCAACGAGCCCACGTTTTTCTGAGTTTGTTGTTACCTTTACAACAAAAACTGACATAAAGGTTCCCTAGGCTATGCCTCGCCCAACGGCATTGTGTATACGCTGAAGAGTGCTTGCACTCCGACAGGAAGAGTACAAACAAGCCAAAGTCGCTGATTTCCACGGGATATCGCAGAATGTGGTCTGTAAAATCCTCAGAGATCATCGAGAGGTGGGTCATTTGAGGCCATGAAAATCTCCAGGACGACCACAATTGACTACCAATCTAGATGATCGCCGACTGCTTAATATGTGCCGTAGAGCCCAGAAAATGCCAAAGAGCCGTCTTCGTCGTTTGTGGAGAACACACTATGGAATCAACGTTTCCCGCCAAACTGTAAATCGGTGATTGCTTCAACATGAGTACCGAGCAAGACGAATGACCAAAGGTCCACGCCTAACCGTTCACCACAGAGTTGTTCGACTTCGCTGGGCTAGGGAGCATAACAGATTACAGCTCGGACACTGGCGAAATATTGTCTTTATGGACGAGAACCATCATCTTAGACCATCAAGATGGAAGGCAAAGGATTCGTCGATTACGTGGTGAGAACCTCCGAGATGACTGTATTCAGGAATCGACTCAAGTTGGTGGCGGTTCATTCGGTATTCATATGAAGGAAAAACGTCACATGGAAACATGAACGCCGTCGTGTACCTGAACATTCTGGAAAACCACTGCCTGCCATATGCAAGAAGGGTTTATGCAAACAATTTTCGGCTGCAAGACAACAACGCCACGCCGCACAGGGCTCTGTAGTGAGACAATTTCTTGAGGCAAAGGGGGTGGAGCAGATACTATGGCCTGCTTGCTCACCTGATATGAACCCATCGAGCATGCCTGGATGCCTTAGGCCGGGCCATCAATGACAGGGACAATCTTCCTCAAACTCTACAAGAGTTAGCTCAGGCTCTGACTGGGACGCTCTGCTCATTGATATCATCAAAAAACCTTGTGGCCAGTATGCCGTGACGTCTTGACGCACTGATTCATGCCAGGGGTGGCCATACTCAATGTAAGGTGTTTATTGAAACATCCTGTATTGGAAATTGATACTTTCAAAAACATCTTTCATTGGATTATCCAAACTATCTTAGCCGGATTATGTTTAATTCAAGATTTTAACAGGGCAGCGTGCAAAGCTTTCCAAAAGGGTTTATCGCAAACATACACCAAGCTATATACTATTTAAAGTCTCATTTTACACAGTTCAAAATCTCATTTTGCAATTAAGGAACATATAGGAACCCCGTATAGAAACACTTTCATGGGCCCTTTCATTCTAAATTGAGGAGGCTTATTTCGTTTTGTCTCTCTGCTCGGGCGTATGTTATATGAGGAGTTTAGCTTGCGCGTGCTACTCCTATCGACCTCTTCCTCGACCCACTTTTACGGTTAGTACTGTAAACAAGACTCCTCATTTTGCTAGCTTGTTTTTAATCTTCTATTTTTGAACAATTCATGGAAGCATGAAAGCCCTTCGCACACATAAACACGCACATAAATTGGCAAAGTGACAAATTCCATTTCGGTCTTAGAATAGGAAGTAAAGTCACTGATTCTTAAACAACCCACTTCAACGAATAAAACATTGGCTATAAGTTCCCGCAAAAAGCACTAGAAAAATAAAATAAATAATTTTAGCATTTGCTCTTAACCGCATTGCAAGTGTTAGCGCCTGCCGTAAATAAAATGAAGTTGTTTTTACACTTAGCAATCATCAAGAGCCTTATACTGGTACCCCGAAAGAACACTTTATTATATTCTGGAAATATCTTTGGGACTTGTTCTGCTAAGAAAGGAATTCCGTCCCCATCAAACGTGAAATTGCAAAGGTTGTAAAGATTAGCCGGCTTTTTTTTAATTGGACATACTTCCATATTTTCCAAACGGTATTTCTTGGAACACGCTTCTTGCGGTGAAAAAAATTGCACCGTAAATTAGTAATTACAAGTAGGGAGGAATCATAAAAAAATAATTTTCCACAGTGACCTTTTGGCCCTTGGTGGCTACACATACTACGTGAATCAAAAAAAAAAATGTGCAAGCATTGCAGATGACTTTGACCTTGATAAAATCACTGAATCATAGATTTGTCTTTCTTTTAATAAAGCAAATCTAATATACTTCCAGGTGTTGAGAAAATGAAAGAAATCGACTTAAAAACAAGCCAGATATGACAAATTTTGTAAGCACACCTCTTGTTCGTCCATTACAATGGGATTTATACAGTTAAGCAAGATATTACGTTATGTATGATATACGGGGTATAGCATTATGAAAGTAATGAGGTGAGAGATCAATCGCAATCATCAATGTAACTGTCATTTATTGTGGAACTGGCATAGAAAATGTTCACACAAAATATCACCCAATTAATCCTGATGTGTAAATGAAAAGGATTTTCAACACTACTACTACTGTAATCCCGGTATAGATACAAGATATGCCAGTAAGGGACTAAACTCCTGTCAATATCCTAAACAATGGGAAGAACTTGCTTTCTTGCTCTGCAACAGGTGAATTGGTGTCTGGATTTGTCATATCAGTTGGCACATTGGTATAGATAGATTCATTTATTAGCACTTGGTATAAATTAGTTCATTTTTTATTAATCCGTAGTTGAAATAATCAAGAATATGTAACATTAAGTTGACAAAGGCATCATGATATTGTACATTGTACGTTCTCACAAACACAAGTTTAATGTGTGTAAATCCCATAGGAATGGAGAAAAAGGGATGCGCTTAGTACAACGGAGTCATACTGAAATTTCGGGCATGTCAGACGAGTCATTATCAATCTTTTGCATTTCACATTTACGAATCACCCTCATTTCTAGGAGTCATACTGAAATTTCGGGCATGTCAGACGAGTCATTATCAATCTTTTGCATTTCACATTTACGAATCACCCTCATTTCTAGTATGACGACATTACATAAGTCAAATCGTGTAGCACGAATCCGACAAGAAGATCTCCATAAATTCAGACTTAATATTTATTTTCATCAAAGAAACAGAATTGCAGGAGATAAATAACAAGTACAAGTAGGTGCATGATAAATACTGCGGCCATTAGGGTTATTTTTCTTAGTGTAATTGACTTCCGACGCAGCACTGCGTCGACAATCCATCTTTGATTGCTACGGGCTTTTCAATGCATTATTGGCCTTTACTTTACGTCGTGCCGACGACCAATGTCAAAAAACGACGTAAAGGTTCCCTGTACTAGGATGTGCTTACAAAACCTACCATATCTAGCTTATTTTTCAGTCGATTTCTTTCATTTTTTCAACACATAAAAGTATATTAGATGTGTTTTATAAAAGCAACAACAAATCTATGATATATATAGTGATTGCATTAAGGTCAAGATCATCATTAATCCTTGCACAATTCGGAACTAGAGATAGATGCCATGAGTTGCGTCTGGCCAGATGAAGGGTGCTACCTATACATTTATAGATGTTGTGGCGCATCCTATTATGCATGGATATCTCATCAATAATGAAAATTCTAAATAACTTCCAAGGGCCCTTGGGTTGTTTGTTGAAGGGATTTCAATGTACTGGTACATGTCTTGAACTGTTTTGATGTTGCACATAATTTTGTGGTATGTTCCTGTGCTTGGAGAATGATTGTTGTTGATGAAAGATTCTGGTGGTGAGAGGATGCATTACGTACCATACGGGGAATGCATCCTCTCACCTGATTTTGATGTTTTTCATCAGACATCATCATGATAATATTTGCTTAGTGTATCGCCAGCTTTCACCACCCTTTGGTACGGTATTTACAATACTTTTCGTCTTGTACGAGTGTATTTATTTGATACGGTCCGATCCGGCCTATAACATGTATTTTTCGAGAAAAAAGAATAAAATAAAATCCAATTAGTATTTTGAATACCATTAGTGCCTAAAATTATTAATTATAGGAAAATGAAAGAGGAAGGAAAATAATGAGCCCTGTGTGGGGGTCGAACCACCATCGCAGGGAAAAGGTTAAGATCACGAGTCCAGGACTTAACCGACTGCGCCACGCGGGATTTTGTTTTGTGTTGAAAATATAATACTTAAACCTTACCTACTAAATTGTTTTAAAAAAAAAATAAAAACACCAACAATTTCTAAATTTACACTTTTGCGTAGCGAATAATGATTCGATTGTAAAATCTAAACAATAACTCCAAATCGGTCAAATTTGGTATCAATTTGAAGAGAAAAGATCACATTTTCATTTACCTATCCATCATCTTGATGATCATCTTTAAGTGTAAAATGTTTGGGTGACGTTTTCGAGCATCCGAATGAAGATGAAGAAAGAACGCGCGACAAAACATGTGATCTGACATGTGATGTGCTCTATGACGTTCGTCGTGACGTCACGGGTCCGATGTATGCTGTTTTCGTATGTTTTCAGCGTTTCCAACCCTGTTGAAACCATTCTAAGGCGTTCCATGCGATACAATGTCAAAATGTTGGCTACATCATAGATATCTTGGGCATTTTAGGTCATTACCTGGTATTTTACTACGAAAGTAATTTCTCAAAGCCCTAGTCGTGTGCTGCGCCACCTACGGTGGTTCCGGGAACATTGCGTCCAGAATTAATTTCCCTATACTAATGAATGGGAAGATACATGGTCTGGAAAAATGAAAACTATAAAACGTATCTAGCACCCACTTTATAGTTTTATATAATTCATTTATATAAACTTAATAAAAACATTATTTAAATTTTAATTGAATCATGGTGTAGAAAGTAGAAACCAAAATGGCGACTTTTCGATAGAAATTGGGGCGCGCAAAAATCATTGTTCTGCACCTACTTTCTAAACCGTTCAATAGTTGATGTTTTTTTTTTTAATTTTTCTTTCACTAATACTAATGTCAGAGTAGTCGTACGATGTGCAGAGTTTTGTTGAAATATTTCTATGGAAATGCGTTTTCTTGATGTAGGGGTCCTGAAACTACCTCCACCTTCTTCTCCCATCCCATCCACTAACATGTGTAAAAAGACCTTGTCCAAATTGTAAATTACCTGGATAAAGTTAAACATATGCCTCCCTCTCTTTTCTCAATCTCTTTTCATTTTCATTTCTTCTCTTCATCACTCTCCCATTTCCTTTTTTTTTTTGTCTACATGTATATTTCCCTGCCTGTCTGTCTGTGATAACTACAGTATAGACCAACTAACAACAATGTTTGTAAACATGTTAGGGCCTGGTATCTTGAAATAGGTCGGCCTGACTGTTACACACTGGGCAATTGTATCTGTTGGGTTTTAATACTATGGGCTATAACGATTCGCAGGAATGGATTCGCAGGCAACAAACGAAGTGACGTAGGATGTTAACTGGTCTATACTTATGCGATTTTTTTATTATGCAATTTATTCCACCATTGTCTTGTGTGTCTAATTTCCAGGCTTGTGTATCTGTTGTTAAAAAAAGAAAAGTCAGACAAATGTAGTAGGGTTATAATGAGAATCCTATTCTCAAAGTTTGGGAAGAAAGTTTGAAGATGTTTTTCTATAGCTTGAAGGGTGCTAAATCATAATTTTTTCAGTCTCTATTTTAACATTATCATGTTTTGAGGAGTCCAAGTGTGTGAAATATCGGATCCAAAACATGATAATGATAAAATTGGATGATTTACGCCCAATATTAATTGGTCTCGCTATGAGTTTTAAAATATTGGACTCGACTGCGTCTCGCCCAATATTTTTGCAACTCATAGCTCGACCAATTAATTTGGGCTTAATCGATCCAATTTTATATCAAAATAGGTCACACGAGTATACTCTTGTGTACTCTATTTATCTGCCTATGTAAACCAATGAAAATTCATCACCCCCTTTTTTTCTCAAATGTATCGGTGTTACGCAGAGGGTGTATTGAGTCCATTCCACAATGCACCAGTTTGGGGAAATTTTACCTCAATAAGGTCATGTGATCCCACACAAAATCACTCCAAAACACTGCCACGTGGTTAGTACAGTAGACTATAGGCACATTGCAATGCAATGCATTATGGAACTGTTTCAAACACTCACTTGGTTTTCTTTAAATAGTCAATCAAAAATACATTCCAAAGCAACTTATTGAAGCCCCTTAAAGCAATACGAGGAGATATTTTGAGAATTAACGACGAAAGGGTCGGCTATATCTTTTTTCTATCCTTTAAAGTAAGAACAAATATTCCTGTCATTTCTTTTGGCAATCATGGAAAGGAATGTGCCTAACCAAATATCCATCAAATACCTGTAGCAATTGGTGCGTAAAATGTCTATAAATTTCAACTTACACTTGCGTACAAACTGTATTTACAGAGTAGTTCTTTAATTTCAAGATTACTCCACGAAAGTGGGCCGGGATGCGTAATTTGGTAAAACTAGACTACCTTAAAGGCATACTGCTTCGTCCTTAAATATCCAAATTGAGAAGCTTTACAGCCGACAACAGAACAATACACTATAGTACACTATAGGCTAACTCGTCTTTGACCAACATATATAAACAGGTTCTCTTTGGATTGGGTAATATCCAAACACTCAATGCGGGCATAGATTGATTTGCTAAATAAAAACAAGACACGTAGGGTTTGATGTTTAAAGGCGATCTAAGCGACAACCCGTCGATATTTTGATTATGGAATATATTGTTTTCTCATGAACGGAATTTTGTCTTGAATGACATATGTGTTTTAAAATAACTTCATTACAAAATCCAAAATTGCAAGGGTATACTCGTGTGACTTTTCTTTTGTTAAAAATAGACACACACGCCTGAAAAGTAGACACACAAGCATTGGCGGAATAAAAAGAACAATGATTTATGCGCACGCCAATGAATTTGGACCGAAAAGTAGCCATTTGCTGGTTTCTACTTTCTACACCACAATGCACTAAATTTTAAATCATAGATCTAACTGAGTTTAGATCAAATTAATTATCGCTACCGTTCCTAAACTGTATTTATTGCACTTTTCAAAAATCACGGAGTGAACCCCTGCCTTGTTTAGGGGGAAATTGTCATTGTGCTTTTTTTCTAGACCATGTATTTTTCCATCCATTGGTGTAGGGAAATGAATTCTGGATCAATGTCATATTTCATATAAGTTGGTTAAAGAAACATTTAATAATTCTAATGAATATTTGTATATGGTAGTAACATAAGTCCACATATATGTGTAGCCACCAAAGGCTAAATGTCACTTATGTGTGGAAAATTATTTTCTTATGATTCCTCTCTTGATTCACGGTGCAATCAATTTAGATTTTTTTTTCATCGCAAGAAGCTTAACAAATACAAGAAATACCGTTTTGGAAAAATAATATTTTTCAGCACAAAATAGCGGATTATATACTTATATGGCTCCTGTACCCCATCCACGTAAGTGCATGTAAACCTGCGTTCGTCTTTTGTATTACTCAATATGAAGTATGTCCAATGAAAAACAATGCGGCCAACCTCAACAAACTTTGCAATTTCACATTGAATGGAGATATCTTTCTCAGCAGAGCAAGTCCCAAAGATCTTTGCAGAGTAAAATAAAGTTCTTTGGGGGAACCAGTATAAGGCTCTTGATGATTTCTAAGTTTAAAAGGAGCTTTATTTATTTACGGTTGGCACTAACACTTGCAATGCCG
The DNA here is from genome assembly GCA_023653785.1 of Ophioderma brevispina. Lineage (NCBI taxonomy): Eukaryota > Metazoa > Echinodermata > Ophiuroidea > Amphilepidida > Ophiodermatidae > Ophioderma > Ophioderma brevispina. The sequence continues at coordinate 14,150 of JAMKCH010002882.1, read as the reverse complement.
CTAAGAGCAAATACTAAAACTATTTTATTTTTCTAGCTATAGCGCTTGTTGCGTGAACTATGGCCAAGGTTTTACTCGTTCAAGTGGGTAGTTCTAGAATCAGTGGCTTGACTTCTTATTCTAAGACTGAAATGTAATTTGTTACTTTGTCAATTTACGGCCAATCAAGTGTGTGTGTTTATGTGTGCAAAGGGCTTTCAGGCTTCCATGAATTGTTCACATACACATAGAAGATTAAAGCAGGCTAGCAAAATGAGGGATCTTGTTAACAGTACTAACCGTAAAAGTGGGTCGAGGAACAGGTCGATATAGCACGCGCAAGCTTAACTCCTCAAATATAACTGAGTGTACGCCGAGTAGAGAGACAAGATGAAATCAGCCTCCTCAATTTAGAATGGGAATTCCCGTGAAATTGTCAGTTCTTATACGGGGTTCCTATTTGTTCTTTAATTCCAAAATGAGATTTTGAACTGTGTAAAATGAGATTTAAATAGTATATAGTTTGGTATATGTTTGCGATAAGCCCTTTTGGAAAGCTTTTCAAGCAGACGAAATTGTTGTAAATGGTTCAAATTACAAACAGCAAATAGGTAGTCGCTGCTCTGTTAAAATCTTGAATTAAACATAAACCGGATACAATACAATACAATACAGGGTATTTCACAAACACAGACCCTAAAAACACCTTCTCATATCCATAACATCCCTTAACTGCATTTAAATGCACTTTTGAAAAAAATCAAGGAGTGGACCCCTGCCTTATTTTAGTATAGGGGAAAATTGCCTTAGATCTAACAAGAACGATAACGCTAGCTCCCTTTTTGGGGTGATCGTCAAATTTTCCTCTAGGGACGTTAAGGATCTTTCCTTAATCTATCGCAATAAATACTTTATTGGCTGAAAAGGGTGGTTTATCAGCACTTCAAACGCCAAACAATACCTTGAACAAAGTGAAAACATAGTCACTGTGCCTCTATTCTGGCGCCAATACAACAGTCTTCAACAGATTTGAACAGTTGTTTTTGGCGTTAGAAAGCTTATCAACCATGCATTTCAGTTTATTAAAATTTATTGCGATAGATAGTAAACAAAGGTGTAAATAAAAGGCGCTTTGGAAGTTCGGTTTAATAAAACACTCTGTATATCAAAATGTGTTATTTTGTTACTTTTAAAATCTCATACCTGATCACTCCAAATGTATGTTTCCTAAAGTTCCCGTGATCGCCTGCAAAAGAGGATCGGAACATTTCAAAACATTCAGTCCGTGCTCATTAAAGTTGGATTTCTTTAATTGATACTCCCTGTGTAATATGCGCTTTATCCCTCGTAGACATCAGTCAACTAATAGACCAAACCCATTATAGTAATATGAGATTTTGTCTCCCATGATTTTCTAACCCTAACTCTAAATCCAACCTTTACTGTGGCTGGAACGAAACACCTTTGGAGTAGAACAAGTCCCAAAATCTTTATAGAGTAAGTGTTCTATTCGGTACCAGTTTTAGCAGATCTGAAAACGCTTTAATGTTTTCAGAGTGTAGAAACCGCTAGGGGCTAACTCTTGCAATGCGGCTAAGAGCAAATGCTAAAATGTTTTATTTTTTCAGTGCTTGTTGAGTGAACATTGACCATCGTTTCTATACAAGTGGGTACTTTAAGAGTCACCGACTCTACTTTAAATTCTAAGACTGAAATAGAATTTGTCACTTCGATGTAAATGCATCGATTTGTAACCAATCAGACGAACCGTTTGTGTAGGGCCTTTTGTTCGTTCTCAAAATTGCTCATATACAAATAGAACATTAAAACAAGCTAGCTAAATAGAGAGCACTGTTTATACTACTAACTGCTAAAGTGGGTCGAGGAAGTGGTCGATATCGGAGTAGCACCCGCAAGTTCAACTCCTCAAATATAAATAAGTCTACATCCGACGATCAGGCAGACAAAAAATCAGCCTCTTCGATTCGAAATAGGCTAGCCTGACTAACCTTCAGTAGAGTCTCCCTTGACTAATCAAGACGATAACATGGCTATCGAGGCTGTTAGTAAAGATGTAGTTCAAATTCTGTCCATTTTGATGAACGTAACGTTAATCGGTCAATTCTAAGCTAGTCTTGCAACCTTAAATAATCTGATCAATCTGGCCCAGCGGGTTAAAATAATCTGCCTGACAAATTTTCAGTAGTTAATAAGCGCCCTGTTGCAAACGACCTTGAATAAACAAAAAACAAGATTGCATTTTACTGATGATTCTTATTATTCAGAAAACGTATAACAGGCTTTCATGGAAAACTCATCAAATTGTCATTATTTTCTTTTCTTGAGTAATGCAATCCATGTGTATCATATAAAATTTGTGTTGCTTTCAACAGCAGTTATGCGAGTTAATAAATCTTCTTCTCTTCTTGCGTATGAGGCAGCAGCTAAATGTGTTGTAAACGTTGGAGCCAACTCACTGTTGATTGGTTGGGGTTTGAGATATCTGTATCCACTGGGGGACGAAAGGTAGGGCACTCATTGAGAATGTGATCCGCGTTGTGATGAGAACCACATTGGCAGGCAGGCGATGGCCTCAGCCCCATCGGTGCATATTGCTATTGAAGCGAAACCGACTCCTGTGCGAATCCTGTTTCGGTGACTCCATTCCTTGCGTGGGAGATTGCTGCCAGGTGGTAGTTCTGTCCTTAGGGTAATAGAGAGTTGATCTGGTCTTGGAATGTCTAGCCAGGCAGTATTCCATGTCCTGTAGATGTTGAATGGGGAACTGGAGAGTTTAGCAGCGTGTCGGCAGAAAGGTCGGCGAGAGGGCAGTCTCTGTCTACCTGTTGTGTGATTCTTTGACAGTGTTATGCATGCATGTTGTTTGTTTCCAGCTGGGCCTTATTCACAAGTTTGTGCGAGTGGTGCTCCATCCGAAGTGCTGCAGGTGCAGTGCCTGAAAGCACTGGTAGAAATTCAGATGGAGTGGGGCGGAGTAGCCATTATGGTTCCTCAAGGTCTCGGTTGATTACCGTGTCCACTTCTTTGTGTGGAAGAGCTGTGCACCAGCTGGGGCGGCTATTCAGGCATTGCTTTATACATAGCCAAGGCAGTGGTGCGTAGGGTCGTTGGGCTGGACCCCATGAAGATCCATCAAGTCGCACAGGAGGTTATTCCTCGAAGATACCTTGGCGCATACGTACTCGAGGTGCTGCTGGGTAATAAGCTGCCGGTCAAGCGTCACTCCCCAGTAGGTTGCTGTAGGATTGTATGGCAGAGGCGCTCCATTGAGGTTGATTTTGAAGCTGGCGATGAGCCTCTTGGGTGGTGAGGTGGAAGGCAGTAGCGGCGGTTTTGGCTTCGCTCAGCTTCATCAGTCTCCATGTCTTGAGAATGCTGCAAGTAGTGCGCAATTTCTGTAGTAAGTGTGCTTTCTACTTCTGTCCAATTGCTGGTCTCGATGGAGGAGGGCAAGATCGTCGGCTTAGCCATACTGTCTAGATGTTGTTTGAGGTATATCGCTGATATACAAGTTGAACAGCATAGGAGCCAAAATTATACAGATCCTTGTGGTACAACGTTCCTCAGACGACGCAGACGACTACTCTGCCCATCACTGGTCTTGAGGAAGAAAGCTACGGTTTGCAATCATGTTATCAATATAATGTACTTGAGTGTCAGGCCCTGGTGCCACACGGTGTCAATATTTGCTGTCAGTAAGGTCGCCCAGATGACGCCTGCCTTACGGCGTTTTTCAAAGCTTTCCTCAATATCATTTGTGAGTTTTACAATCTGGTGGACATTGCTCCGCCGACGGCTAAATCTTGCTTGTTCGTCAGGCAGGTGGGGTTCGACACAGGGGCTTTCCGCCCAGCCCGGGCCAGGATCATCCTCTCAAGGAGTTTGAAGGAGACACAAAGTAGTGATATTGGGCGGTAGTTCTTAGGGTTGTCGACAGGCTTGTTTGGTTTGGGGAGAGCGATGATAGTAGCTCTCCTCCAGATCTTGGGTAAGGACTGGTTGGTAAGGCAACATGTGTAGAACTCCTGGAGCCAATCTAGGCATCGTGGGCCGCATTGCATCATGAACTCTGTTGGTATGTTATCAGGGCCCTGGGCCTTTCCACTCTTTAGTTGGCTAATAGCAGAGGTAAACTTATCTAGTGAGAAGGATGTTGAAAGTGACCCGTCCACGCCGGGTGCTCGACGGAGTTTGGTGATCTCTTTTTTGACAGAGCGAGTGTAATCCTTATCAATGTTCTTGAAACGACCATTTGCGAGGAGTTGCTCAGCAATTGAGTTGGCAGTCACTGGACATTTCGATGGTTTGGAAATTCTGCCGGTGAGGCGGTTTATAGTCTTCCAGGCCTTCCTGCTGGAGTGGGTGAAGTCGATTCCTTGGACCGCCTCCTCCCAGCGCTCGCGGCGTTTCCCGTCCAAGCAGTTTGTCAGGTCTGAAGCCTTGGATGAAGCTTCTTCCCCGGGTTCAGAATTCAGGAAGTCATTATAACGAGTATCATATTCCTCATCCCAGGATGGGATATAACTGCGACGGCAGCCACGTAGAATGGTCTTCTTTGCTATGTTAATAATGAGTTGACACAGTGCTGTGAAGGAATTGTCCAGGTTGGAGGGGGTTGGTATCGGGAGGTTGGGTACTTCTGAATCCACCAGGTTCTTGAACTGGTCCCAGTCTGCCTTGCGGAAGTTCCACCTTTTCACTGGCTTTGTTGGTATAGGCTTAGCAAGGCTCTCCTGAGCGATCAGTGATGGTCTGTGTTGGGACTTCGGAAAGCGGTCGAGAACAGTACGGTGAATGGGGATGGTGTCCATGTTTGCAAAAGCGAGGTCAGGGTTTGTAGACGTATTCCACCTTCCGGATTTGAAGGTGTCTGGTTGCTTGGGGTCGTGCAATAGTTGTACAGCGGATTTTGAGGCCCAAACATTGATTCCATAGTGTGTTCTCCACAAACGACAAAGACGGCTCGTTGGCATTATCCGGGCTCTACGGCACAGATTAAGCAGGCGGCGATCATCTTGTCAGGTAGTCAATCGTGGTCGTCCTGCAGATTTTCGTGGGCTCAAATGGCCCACCCTCGATAATGTCTGAGGATTTTACCGACCGTATTATGCGATATCCCAAGGAAATCAGCGACTTTGGCTTGTTTGTACCTTTCCCGTCAGAGTGCAAGCACTCTTCGGCGTATTGACATTGCCGTTGGACGAGGCATAGCCTAGGGAACCTCTGTGTCAGTTTTTGTGTTAAGGTAACAGCCAACTCTGATAAAAAATGGACTCCTTGTACACAGGCTCGAAGCAGGGACAAACAACAGACGTCTGGCATTTTATAGCTCCCAACAAAAGGTATTGTTACGTAATTCAAAATTATGCATGGATTCACTTCACCTGGGTAGTGGGGACTCATTATGTAATCATTTACCTACTCTAATATGATTATTGAGATTTTCAAATAGACTGCTTATTTCTCAAGACCTTGAAAACACCAGTGTTAGTAATGGTATCAATAAACGGTGAATATCTGTTCAATTTGATGCAGAAATAAAGTTAATCCCAATAAAGGCATTTTTAAAAGTGCCTTCACAATGTTCTGGTTAAAGAACGACCCTTTTCGCTTGTATTAGGCGTGATCCAAATCCGGTTTTCTTATCAAAACGTTGTAACAGAATATCAGGCTAAGACCTTATCACCTTCTTAAAGAGGAAATGTTTTGACCGTGCAAGCATCTGCTTTCGTTATTCGTAGCATTGCTTAAAACAACCGCTTTTCATTACTGTGCTTTAAAAAAATGTGGCGTTTAAAAAGAAACCTTTCGCGCTCGCGTTTTTTTTATGATTTTACTCGATTTCTATTTCGTCTCGGGGGTACATTGTAGATAAAGCAGTCGTGAAGGTTTAACTTAGAGCGATTCTACAAAGTTTTGACAGCGATCGTTGGTAATACAATACGGGACTGGAAAATTGAATTGAACAGAAAGCAAATGGTATTGAAATAAAATGTTGATCTTGCAGGCTAAACACTACGGGAAATTAAACTTGGATTTAGGAAAAAGGCAATATAAGTATGTTTTGACAACAAGCAACATTTCTTCGTTGAGTATACACATCGAAAGTCATCGCTCTAGAATTACGATGCCCAGGGACATACGAAAGATATATTGTACAGATAATGTTTTAGGTATTTTTCTCTTTGTAATGGTGTTAAAAAGAAACATGGTAAGATACGTCTTTCACTCAAAATGTGTTTATAGTGATAAAGTTTAATATTGCTTGAGAGGGTTATATAATTAAAAGAATAAAAGCAGGACTAAAGGTATAGTCTATAGTTAAGGTTTAACATGAACCAGGTGTGTTGGAAGGTTACAAAAAATCAATTTAGTATGGAATTGAAAATAGATGAGTACTGGAGAACTGTCTACAGAAACTGTTTTGTTTTAAGGAAATTAAAGTAACCCGCGTACCCTGTTATCCCATCTATTTCCCTACTTTGGATTTGTCGATATCCGTTTGAAATTCAAGTTATCCCATTTTCACAAACCCACAAACACAACAGGTGTGTTTATGAATTATGAATTTGTTTGGTTTCCTGACAAATAGGAAATTAATTTCAAGAAGTTGTTGCCTGTCTTTACTCATTCATAGTACACCTGTGTCGGGGATATGAATTAGGATCGCGGTAGACTTAGAACTAACTTCGGCGTCTTTCGTTGGATACAAAAAGACCATTCTGACAGACAGAATAACACATTAAGCAGGTTGGAGGTAATACGTGATATTATTTTGATCAAATCAAGCTCAATGCTCAATTATCCGAAAAAAGGCAGTTAATCGATTACAAGTCAAGATTAAAAAGATTTTTAATAAAAAAGCTTTTGATATTGAAAATTCAGCATTCTATGCCAAAAAACAGGATTCATTGTACTCAAAGAGAAAGAAGAAGTAGAAAAGGAAAGAAGATCAAGAAGAGAACGAAGATTCGAAGTTCGCATTTGGATATCCTAAGAAAACTATTGGTATCTGATGTAGACACACGGCCCCCTTCTTACTTAAAATATATTGAACGAGTGAAAGACCATAATCATCCTTAATAGTACATGTGAACTGTATTTTTTTGTGAAATTTCCTATACATCTTGCAACCACGGTTTTTCTAAATCAAAGTGTAATGAGGATTCCAAAATACAGGTGTCATTTTTTAAAATGTGTCTTGGAGAATGTCTAGGGGGCAAGGTTACACTGGTTTATACCGGGGGCAAAATATAAATAAAAGGGTCGCAAAATGTGTTTAAGTTATAAACCAATCACTGTTTTCATTACCTTTCAAGGATTACAGAAGGTATAGTTTTGCCCTACCTGAGTGTTATAGTACAAGAGTTTACAAGGTAAACGGGTTCAAGGTCCAAGTAACTTGGGGTAAAATTCAGATTGATCGTTTGTTTCTAAAATGGTGCCAAAGTTTTTCTTCCTTATGTACAGAAGCCTCAAAATAGAAGGTCGCGTTGTCAATGACGTGTTGATAATTAAGAGGGCAAATATGCCCTGGTCCACGGGTCTTGGAGACACCATTCCTATCTCTAAAAGTCTCACTTTGAAAGGGTGAAACACAGAATCTTATCATTTTCTTATTAGTATGACCCAATGAACGTTTTAAACCAGTTTCAACAAATCGGTCCATTCTATAAATAATGACCTTGAACTTTCTTGAGCCTATTTTACTAAAAACAATAGGTTCGTAATTTGCAACTATACCTTTTAGAAACCTTATGAAGCAGCCTAACAGACTGGTATAAATTTAAAACAATTTAAACACTTTTAATTGTTTACCGCCCTGTACAAATTTTGCCCCCTTATAAAACCCCCAAGCACACTTTTAAAAAATGACACCCATGATTTTCATGCAGATTCTCCATGAAATTCTGTTTGGAAAAACATTGGTGTTCAAAATTGTATATGAAAAACAAACCAAAACGTCCATTACATCCCCATGTACTATTAATTAAGACTCGATCGTATATGTGGTTCGAGCCAAAAACTAATTCCCCGTTTTCTGTCAATCACACCATGGATCGTATAGAGGGGAAGGACCATCCCTATTTTATTCGGCTTAAGGTAATGCCATAATCACCCTCTCAGCAGAGGGCGGACTGCCTTCGCTGAATTTTCTTTATTGAACATCCAAATTCCTATAATTTTGAACCTAACAGTATAGCTTAGAATTTATTAACTTTACACTTTCCCATTGGGATAAATATGTAGAAACTGACGTCACTAAGGTACTAAAGTTTAAAATACTGTATATAGGAAGAAACATTGATATTTTGGGAATTTACTGGGCTCAAAAATATATTGTAACACTTAAACTTTTCCATCATGTAGAGACGTTATGACGTCATTATGACAGTTTTAGTATGTTGGTGCTCATTTGGTATCAAAGTAAAGAGGAGGACCTGCTATCTATTTTTTTTTTTTTTTTTTTTTTTTTTTATTGCAACTAAAATCAAATGTCTGTGATATTACTGCGTGTTGGTATTTCCCTCCTGAACGGGGGGGGGGGGGCAGTGGCGTAAATTTCTTTTTGACATTGGTGGATGGGTTGAGAAAATTTAGGGATGAAATGGGGTTTTGCTGAAAAGATCCAATTTACTCGCACATGTGCGCGCGAAGCGCGCTACAATTTTTGCCATTTAGAAGCTAAAATCATTAAATATAATTGTAATTTGAACAAATGCGCGCGAATCGCGCGGCAATTTACAATGGTAAAATTATATAATGGTACCATAATGATGTTATTTGGGTCAAAACATGTGAATGGGTAATCCAACATTGGGGGTATAATCGTATTGAATCATCCCCTCTCATCAAAATATTGGGGTATATTCCCCCATCCCCCCCTGGGATTTACGCCTACGGGGGGGGGTGGTGGATTGCCACACCCTATCCAGCATTTGGGATCACCCTTTACCTGTCCTATCCCCGGTATTTGTTTTTATTGGAGGGGGGGGGCACTAAAATGACATAAAATGTCAATTGGTAATTAGATTAACTCATTTGACATCCGGTTTTGGTCGGGCGAAAAGAATAGAAAAGCGTAACAGCCCCCCCCCCCCTTCGGAAGACGATGGTTATTAATTTATAATTTAACATTTAAATACTATAATATGACTTTTCAACATGCATATTTCAGATGAAACTGACATTGGAATCAATTCGACATGGTATCAACTATCAAACAGCCACAGCGGTAAACAAATTCACATAACCTAAGTTAAAATATTACAATTTTGTGGGTTTTCGATGTACAATAACACGTGTGGCGCGCGTGGGCCACCATTTTCCAGAAGTTATACATTGTTCAGCAGAGTACATTGACTTTCATAACACCGTTCTCAAGAGTCTGAATGATCGGAACATTTTCATATGATTTTCACAGATTTTACAATTAGGGGTCAACAAAATCACCCAAAATGCAGCTTATTTTCTACGTCGTAGCTCCACAACGGATGACGGATTTTGATGGGTTTTCGGTATTGTTTCTGAAAAAAAATCTCCTCTATTTGGTGTCAACAACTTGCCAAAAAAGAGAACTTGAATGTACTATTCACTTTCCAAAACCCCTACAGTCAGGGGTCACAACTCCGGTCAAATTACAAAGTTTTGTGGACAGCCTTTCCATATAGTCACTGCAATCGACCGCGGCAAGAATATATACATCACAAACTGCTCGGTGTATGCACATGAAATACACATCGAGTGCCTATCTTTTGTCGATAGGAATGTGGTAATCCGATTAGGTAATTGGTGGTTTTTCGCGTTGTTCGTCCTCTCTCTATTAGTCCATATCCCTGAACCCCGCTAATTTAGCGCGATTCTGAGGGAATAATACTAACTCGTTACAACTTTCCGCAGGTCGGTTTGTGCGCGTACCTGAGTGACAGGTGACCACGTTCAGAATCCAGCTGGCGCAAAAATTTTTGATTTCTATTGTCATGTTCCCTAGGAGGACCTTGAGAGCTGAAAACGATAACGTGTCGATTGCTGTCCCAAGAAAATTACAGACACAGGAAATGGCTTTCAGATGCCGCGGAGATGAAATATACCTATGAGGAATGGGAGGCAAACTATGGATGCATTGATACAGCGCGACCGTAATCGCACCAGGTTCTGTTACAAAATCGAAATTTGAGAAATAAACCTCGTCCACGTTGGTTATTTTCAATCTTATGAAATTGAAAGATAAATACACATTTTAATTCATGATCATTGATCTTAATTTTTGTCCAAGAATTCACGAATACATTGAAACTTCAACAAATTCCACCGAAAGTCGACGATTGATTCCACAAAATAAAAAGCAAATCAATCAAGTTCGTTCAAAAGTCATTTCATGGCCTATGGTTCAAATGTTATTGATAACTAAAACTCTTTCAATGCAAATATTGAAGCTTATAGCATTGATTGTATTGAATAACATCAACGACTTCTCGATCATCGAATACGACAGCAAACAACCATTGACTACTTGTTTCGAATCTCTAATTAGGCATGATTAGTATATTCATTTCAGGACTAGCCCTGAATTTATTTGAATCGTGTTTGTACGGTAGATGTTCACGGTGAAAAGCGGGTTGTAAGGGCCGTAAAGATGAGGAAACGTCCATGAAGATATGGTCTTTAAAAAAATCGAATATTATGAACATCCGCGTTGCATTTGAAATGATTAAATCATGTTGTATTGAAAATCACATGACTGAATTCTCACTCACATTCCATTACAACAACATAATGTCAACGTCTGATTTAAAAGGTGTGTCAAGTTATCAACGTGACCGTCTCTTACATTTAATAATTTCATAGTCCATCGTTCTCCAATGATGTTATCTATCTTATTTCCGCCATACAAGTCTCCGATAAATTTGGAGTAAACCCTAATGAACCTGTGCAATTCATTTAGCCGTTTCTTAGGGGAGTTTCCGTACCCTGGCCCCTCTGACACACTTTTTTTTCTTACCACACAACACCTGGTGGAATTCGGAACCCTTCACTGATAAAGCGTGAAACGAGTATGTTGCGTGGAGAGGCAATTGAGATCGATTGCCTTATCTTCACTGATGTAGTGGGACTATTAGCCGGAGGACCACTTTTCCTGCACCACCCTTACATCACAATGTTCCCAGATGAAAAGGGATCGGAAGTGTTTTTTTTACACCGCCTACCGACCGGAAGTTGAAATAATCTTTAGCTCCATTGTTTTTTTGCTGAAGTCTGGCGTATATATTGGTCACTGATATTGGGGAAATAATTGAGTGACAATCTTACTTCATTTTCAAGAAAATGCCCGTATATTGCGGGTAAGACGGTTTCTATGATTTTAATAATTTGTTATGAAATTTACACTTGGTTTCCCCTTATTAGCCCCTCGATGGGGACAAAAAAACAGCAATCATAGGACATGCCCTATAGTCTATTACAGGAAACAGTTTAAAATCAACGCTTGTGTTATCTGGGCATTGTACACATAATGGTACTCTCAAGACCATGGGTCAGATCATCCATTATGTGTCAATGAACTGAGAAGTTATCCACTGTGATGGCCGGGTGGGCTGTCATCCAATCAAAAGTTTTGTTTCTAGCTGCTTTATAGGAAATGTAAATGAAATTCCTAGTAGGCATATACCATGTCCTTAACTCTTAAAATAATGGGAACCAGAGGACTTTGTACTGCTACATGAGACAACCACCCAACTCTGTGCATGGCTGTGATATTCGGCCAATCATTTGCTTGCTGCACATATGCTAGGGTAACTTGCACTGTTGTGGCTTTAATCTACTCCGATTTTATACCATCTTCGATGGAATAATGAGAACCAGAGGACTTTGCACTGCTACATGAGACAACCACCCAAGGGTAACTTGCAATGTTGTGGCTTTTATCCACTCCGATTTTATACCATCTTCGATGGAAAAAGTAACCCCTTGTCACCTATTTGAAATAGTGGTCGAGGTCCAATGACTTGACACTAAACGGTGATGGAATCTAGTGTAACATGCACTGCACCTCTACAGGCAAGTATTTAAATGATGATCGCATGGTCATAGGAGAAAATACATGCTTTGGAAATCAAAATTATACTATTGGGTACTATAAGCTGTGGTCGTCATGGTGAGTTAACATTGTAGTGTCAGGCGCAGATCAGCTTTTCCTTGCCAGTAACTATGTGAGTGACACGATCTATACTATGCTCAAGTTAACATTGATTTCAGTACGGCAGTACGAGCCTTACCTTTTAGCGATATCACTCAATTGTCTTTTTCTCGCAGAACTCGTTTCCATCTCAATTATTGTAACAGTCTTAACATTTTGCCTGATGGTTTAGGGGAAGAAAATTTTTGGTCTGAGAAAGACATTACCCAATGTTAACACAAAATACTGCAGGTTCGTGGATAGTATGGAATATTGTGAATTTAATTACATTCATGATTTTGAATCGCTATTCCAATATTGACAAGCCCTACCAAAGGACAATGTCTGATTGTTGAATAAAAGTTATTAATATTTGTATGACTACATAACTTTTGAGGTAATAGTGAAACCCTACAACAGTTTAACAACAGTTAAGCAATCATTCTTGAAATTACGAAGAGAAAACTGCGAAGACACAACTTTTTTGTTCGTCGATAATTTTAGTGCAAAAAAAAATCTATTCAAGATAACATTGGTCGCCTTACTGGTGTGTACTTATGAGGGCTGTCTTTCAAAGCTTAGTGTTTTTCCGTATTTGTTTTCACTTGATTATCAAATAATCTTATTTTGATGATTTAGTAATCTCACACACATTCACAGCGGGTTAGAACAAGCAAAGTAAAATAAACTTCATATTGAAAGAAACCCACACTGAATTGACGTAGTTGCTGATAAAAAGATTGGGTTTAACTAAGGTGTTTGCATCCATTATCAGTGCAGACGATAGCGTACTTGTACGTATACGTACAAGTACGTACATACGTCACCGAATTATACAGAAATACAAAAGCCATACCCACTCTATTAAGCATTTCGTGCTGGGCTTTTCGATGCACTTTACGTTAGCGATTTATGACTAAAACATTCTGGTCACCATATGTTGAAATTCAAGTCATTTGGTTAATTTAGCTTGTGCTTTGGAGTGACAGTGTTGTATTTTCTCTTTGAGAGTTTTAAATGATTCAAGATTCAAGATTCATTTATTCAGCATAACATATCGTGCGTGACAGAAATGTATAATACAGTATATTATAAAATAATATATAATACATGAAGTATCAATTATAAACTGTACTAAGATGAGCAGGTGCGGAATATGATATGCTAGGACCAGTAATGGACAACCCGATAGGGCTTATAGTTATTACTGGCCCTGTAATCCATAAAGTAAAATATACTCAAAATTACAATAATATTACAATAATGACTTTTTTTTTTTTTTTTTTTTGATAGCGTACTTGTACGTATACGTACAAGTACGTACATACGTCACCGAATTATACAGAAATACAAAAGCCATACCCACTCTATTAAGCATTTCGTGCTGGGCTTTTCGATGCACTTTACGTTAGCGATTTATGACTAAAACATTCTGGTCACCATATGTTGAAATTCAAGTCATTTGGTTAATTTAGCTTGTGCTTTGGAGTGACAGTGTTGTATTTTCTCTTTGAGAGTTTTAAATGTTAAAGAAACATGCCCAATGTTACCAGTTTTTCATAGACTACTGTGTATAAATGTATTAGTGATGTTTAACCTATAAGGGAAATAGTACACACTATTTTTCCGAGGTCACTGGCTACAGGTCTACCTTCGGGTGAGGGTTGTTGGGTCCGTGACTGGGTACCAAGGAAAAAATAGTGTGCATATTTCCCAGATGTACACTATCCACGTATTATTTCTTTATTACACCACACTGTGAATCTGGGGTGAGGCTGTAGGCCCTAAGGAAATATCACTTGTAATATGAATCGGCTAATGACTTGGCATGAATAGTTCATGAATATTTATGCGGTGTAATAACAGTTTAATTTGCCATTACCGCATCAACATGCATTAAAAACACACCAGAATCGTAATCTTTCAGAACATCATACTTTATTCGCATCTGTAAATATCATCTTTCAATATGTCC